>JAUMHE010000085.1:2291150-2303107 GCA_032359235.1 Enteromius mattozi | reverse complement strand
CCTGCACACTGAAATAAAATAACGAGCTTTACTGTAATGCCAATAAAACATAGATTACTTGCACTAATGTTTAAACAGGTTTAGGAAGACTGTTGAAAGAAATTTTGTAGATGTAATTGATTTTTTTCCCAGGTCAAATTTCACCTGATTTACTCAGATGCTTGAATTATAACTCTACCTTAATTCCAGTATTTGTAGCATCTTTAACAGCTTCCAGCAGTTTGTCGTACTTTGGGTTGAAGGTGACAGTAAAGGCACAGTCAATGATTCGACCTGGAATAACAAAATAATCAATCATCAGCAAAGATCAGTACACTGTAAAAATCACATCAAGATAGTAACTGGTCATGTGCGGTATGTTTGCTGCTCCAGGCGCACCATTAATGTGCGTGCCGAAGTCGATCTTGCAGACATCGTCGTATTGGAGAACGGTGGGGTCTCCTGCGTTAGGAGTGTAGTGAGCGGCGCAGTGGTTCAGTGAGCAGCCGGTCGGAAAAGCTAAACCAGCGTTCAGACCATTTTCCTTGATCAGCTTCCTAGAGCAATCTTCCAGTTTTTCACTAGCAGGGAAAGTGAGAACCGATTAGCAGATTAAACACAGGCTGCCAATGAGTGTCAAGCTGAAAAACTATTCTGCAGGTCATCTGAAGGCTGTTTTTGTGCTAAAGCTAAGCTGTATGATGGCCATTCTACATAAATGTCCACTTTTGGTTCTTTTTCTAACATTTAAACTTTGACCACACTATCTGACGTCCTTTTCACTTTATGAATACACATAAATGACAGCTTTTGAATTTTTTATGAATTTATTTCTCACTAAGTTAAGTAGTTTAATCCATCTGTACTCTAGTTTTTGATTAAAAGTTTTTAACAAATTTTTGAAAACTGAAAAGAGACAGTGGACTTATGTTCCTTTCTTCATAGATTTTCAGAAAATAGGAAGGAGGATGTCAAGTGATATCATCAGTGTGACTTTATTTTTTTTTAAATAATACATTTTTGTTAGACAGTAACATCAGTGACAACTCCAGGGTCCACTACCTTCATCATATATGTTATAGTATTAGTTCAGCATTTTGCCATTCACATCATATATTTAATAGTTATAAATACATTATTGTACTTTAATATATAAATTAAGCCCTTTCTGTGTATAGGCTGTGTATAACTAATTAAAAACATTGATGGCTCGAAAAGGTGTAATTGTTCAAAGAACATTGTTTCGTTTAAATAGTGCTGTCAAATGATTAATCACATCCAAAATCAAAGTTATGTAAACAAACTTTTGTAAAAAATAATACAAGTATGTGTACTGCATTTATATATTATGTGTGCGTTATATATATATATATATATATACACACACACACTTAACTGCAAACCTTAGTAAATCATCTTGCATAATCTGTTTAAATAAATGTGTTGCATTTGATACAAATATATGTTCAATAAGCCCATCACTGCATGAACAATTATCAACAGCATTATGTATTTATGCATTGCTTAATAAAAACAGCCAAATCGCCGATCTCACAGATTGTCTTTAAAAACATAAGAGACGCAGTGAGAAGGAATAAACCACAAATTCGTCAATCTAAAAGTTTAAACTTTGCATGGGTTTCATGCAGTCGTATTTGTCCGTCTAAAATTGACGCACACCTAACATTTGATTGTACTATTTTTGCATTCAGATGCAAATGCTTATTTTAAATTTGACTAATATTAATTATCTTTATTAATAATCTGACAGGCACAGCACAGCACTCAATTCAGCATCTGTCTGTGTTTGTTGTCTGTGTCACTCATATCATGCGCCTATATCGCATACTATATCAAACATATATATATATTTTTTTTATACACTCACATTTCAAATTCACCACAGCAGCACTAACTAACAGTCTCCCAATTATTCCATGGGAATTTATGGGAATTAACGGGAATAAACTGGAAATTATTAGATTTATTAAATTGCAGGAACTAGGAATTTAAATGTAACTCTTGCAGCATAATCTTGGTTAAAACAACTAGATTTAATGCAATTTTAGTTTAATTTCTAAAAATGGCTCAATCACACGCACACTGCAGGGTTATCAAGGCTACGCCTCCTACATGCACTCCTTTTCATGCACAGACCATTTCTTAAATCATGCACACAAAATATCAAAATGTCCATCTTGGTAAATATTCATTGCAAATTACATTAAAAAATTAAAACATTATTGTGCTGTGTGTAATATGCTGGGCAACTAAATTAGGCTAAACCATTGTAAAATTGTACAAATACACTGACTGAACATTTAGGTGAGCTAATAATGAAATAAGTCTATAAATTCGTTTTGCTGCTTCATATTAAATTCTTTTGTGTTAATAATCATATCATTTTAATGTACTTGCTTTAATGCATCAGGGTTAGTACACACTGGTTTGTTCTCCTAGCATATAATATAACAGAAGCCTCACCCATAGACTTACTTCCACATTAAACAAATAAGGTGCATACTTTAAAATACGCAGTCTTCAGCGTCACATGATTCTTCAGAAATAATTCTAACATGCCTATTTATTAACAATGACGAAACTAATGTTTGTATAAGATACACTTTTATAAAATGTCCCCAAATTTCTAATTCATTCCCGGTAAGTTTCAAATTTTGAAGGTTTCCATGGAAACCCTACCTTGCAATAAAGCCAACTAGCTGCATATATGAACAGTGTCACTCACCAGATCTCAATCATGGTCAGGCCCGGTTTGATCCAGCTCATGACGTATTTCCTGACCTGCCGGTGGGCCTCGGCAGCCTGTCTGAAGTCATTCCACATCTCCTCATTCGCCTGATCCAAACATTTCTTCTCCTCGTTGCTCATCCGCCATGCAGCAGTACGTCTGTGTGAAATAAAACACATCCACTATGACGTTTGCAAGAGTTTTTAGAGTGTGTAAATAAACAGCTGCTGTCTTACCCATCCTGCATCGCTGGGTATTCACATTCCTGGCCCTTGGCATAAACTCCATTGGTGTATAGCTCACAGATGGGGATAGACGGAGGATCTGTTTGGACTTTGGCTGAAAGAGAAGGAAGGACGTTATATACAAGGCCTTTTACAAACGAAAAACAAATAGGTCATTTTGATTTATATGAGGGAATGCAGGGGGAATTTAAACAATCACTCACGTCCTTTCTTTTTCTTCTTCTTCTTCTTTTTCTTTCCGGTTGAATCTCCTTCCTCACCCTCTGCCAAACAGCAATTTCACAATATCAATACACAAACAAAACTTGTGCTGTCGTAGATACACATAGAACTGTAACTTCAGACAAAGGGTCAAACCTTCCTTGTAATAATCTCCAACTACTGTCAAAAGAACGAGCCCATATTCGACAGATGAAGTGAATAATATCACATTAAGCGTTTTCTCCCCCATAGAAGTCCATTATAAGGAAACAACGAGCGAAACCAAACTTCTGTCCAATTTTATGTATAATAAAGACTTGCCACTGTCAAAAGAACTAGCTCTTATTCTGCTTATAAAGTGAATAATATCACATTAAGCTGTTTCCTTATAATGGCTATGGGGGTGAACACTTAACATGATATTATTAACTTTATAAACTGAATAAGAGCTTGTTCTTTTGACAGTGGTAAGTCTTTATTATAAATAAAATTTGACAGAATTTTGGTTTCTCCCGGTACTTTAAACCACGTTTCCTTATAATGGACTTCTATGGGGGTGAACGCTTAAACGTGATATTATTCACTTTATCTGTCGAATATGGGCTCGTTCTTTTGACAGTAGTTAGTGATTATTACAAGGAAGGTTTGACAGACATTTGGGTTTCCCTCGTGAGTTTTTAGGTGTGTTAATCGTTTTAAAATGTCCCCAGACAAACCCTCTTCTGGCTCGTCCTCTTCTAAAGTTTGTTGCTTCAGTTGATTTGCCACTTTGGTGATGACAGGCTCTCCTTCACCCTCGTGGTTTCCTATAAACAACAGTACAGGGAATTTGATGCAGAAGTCACAATACAGTGTTACATCCGACAGACATAAAACACACGCGTCCTCTGTAACAACATGAGTTTAGCAGCTAACGCTAGTTAAACACTTTAACCAGCCGCTAACTTACTCAACACTCCAGCGCATAAACCAAACACTCATGCTTTTAGTCGCAATTAACCTTTAAATTATATATCAGAAGATTTCACGAGATCTCATCGGGTCTGGGCCACGCGACACTTTAATCCGTCTTTATTACCTACGGCTCCCGCTTTTCCCTTCTTCTTCTTCTTTTTCTTCTTCTTCGCGGCCTCGTCAGCGGGATCCGTGTCCTCTTTGGGAAAGTGAGAGTCCCCGTTCGGTAAAATCTGCATTTGTGCAGCTGCGGACTGCAGCTCCTGCGTTTGCTCGTCTGCCATGATGTGACCGCGCAAGGGATTGTGGGTGAAGCGTACATCATGCGCGGAGGGATTGCTGTGCGTTCAGCTGGATGGACCTTTTTACTCGAAAAAAGGTCCAAGCGACTGAACCCATCCTGATCCCGCACGGGGTATGCATAAAATAAGACGAACCGAGGGCGATTGGGTTTGATTTGGGCATTGGAGGAGACACAGCAGCAGCTGATATTTTGTAAGGTTTTGAAGTTTCTTGCACAGGTGTCTGGAGTTTAAAAAAAATAAAAACAAAGCTGTTTAAGTAATTATTTTATTAATTATTGTAATTTTATATTTTAATAAAATAACATATAAATAAAACTTTAGTTTACCCTTAATATTATATAAAATCAAAGTGATAGATCTAAAGAAGTTGTGGACCGAATTTGAGACTGATAGCACAAAAAATGATATTTTTGTGAGCTGCTATACCAACAAAGGCCACTAGGTGACCTCTTGACCTCACACCACAACACAGATTGATATGCTTTTTTAAAAAAATTCAAAACATTGTTCAAGATATTTGAAAACAGTGCATTTTTTCAGAGAACATATCCAATAATATACAATTACACTATTGAAACAACCACTATTACTACTAGAAATAACTATTAATTCCACTGTACTAATATATATATATATCATTATTTACAACTTTTCAGTAATATGCTTTACAGATGTTTCTGATTAGAAACCTTTATCAGACACATCAAGTAGAGTGCAAACAAAGTATGATTCATGTATCAACTTACTATGAAGACTACATCAACCATGAAATTTTAATTATAAAAATGATGTAATTTTCAATTGCATTCTCAATATTTTGGACAAATACTAGAAAATATATTTATTTTTTTGGATTATGAACATAAAAACTTAGTTTAATTGATTATAAGTGTGTTTGTTTGCTATTCATAACAAACGCCACCACTCCTATTGTACTTATTTATTTATTTTTTGCTATCTTTTCTTGTTACAAATTAATAAATTATTGTCACTACATAAAACTTTCTGCAAAACAGTGATGAAATATGAAAAGTACACACTTAGAGCTTTCCAACGATATATAGTCTATCAATGTTAGATCAGGTTAAGTACAGGTTATTACTGTTTTAATCATGTAATGGCAAATGGGCCCCCCGGTAATATATGGTCAATTTATATGTCTTTCTATATGTTTCTTTGTTTTGTTTTGAATATACTGTTTAATGAAAAAAATATATATATACATATTCATGATAATAAGCGAAAAAGGTATGTGTTTACAAATATGATGTGATTCTACACAAATCTAGAAACATATACCTATTCAGGTACTAACTAGTGAAACACTTAAAATACATCAAACTAAATATACATAAACATATATTTATTGGTTAAAATGAACAAACACAACATTATTGCTTGGGACAGGTGCCCTTATGAATTTTTAAATGCATTCATTTAAACAATGCTTACTGTTTTTGGGAGGCGTGCATGCCTATTTATTGCTATTTTTAGGCTATGGCCTAATCATTTTCACACAGGAACTTCAAAAGAACTTTACTATTGTCAATAAATGAAAAAGATAAAGTGTTATAAATTAACATAAATAAAGTTGTAAATAATTTCATAATAAATAAGTGGCATGACAGTGGAATTTTTATAAGACGCCCCCTTCTGAAATAAGTCAGAGCAACATGATACAACAATAATATATGACATCATTATATAATACCGTACAGTAACAATGAGGAAGACGCTCCAGGAAATAATTCTATTTTAATCTCAATTTTATTGTGCTGTTGGGTATGCAGAAGTGAACATTTTTATAACCAAACATCACTTCTTTGTATAACTAACCAACTAAATCTCCAGCTCAAACTCGAGGAAGTAAGCGCGTGGACTTCGCACAAGTCAGATCTGTTCCCATAGCAACTGACGTGTCATCCAGGAAGCGGAAGCGCAGATCTTCGACAGAAGTTTGATTAGCCTGTTGGCTAAAAACAGCAAAACTTTAGGCGTGTAGCTTGGATTTCATGAAACAATAGTCGCATTAAGCGACTTTATTATAGTTTGAAGTTAAAGTACTAGTCGTGCTGAAAAGAAAGCAGCTGGTAATGGGGGGAACATCGAGCAAGTTACCGAAAGATCTTCTGTCAGAGTATCAGGTGACACGTTAGATAGTATCAATTAAAAAAAAAACATTTATATTTAATATTATTTAAATATATATCTGTAAATATGTGTTTATTTATAGAACATTTATTCTTTATTATATATCGCGATGAGTTGCTTTTGTTTATCGTTTGTCCTTTTTGTTTACACAGGAGCTCACATTCCTCACAAAGCAAGAAATCTTACTGTAAGTGACGTCACGATGTACTCAGGCGCATGACGTCATTTCAAAATGATTTTCAGTGCGTCCTCAATATTGATTGTAAAGTTTGTTGTTATGTTTTTGTGTTCAGGTGAGGTGTAGCAATAAGCCTTGATTATAGCAGGGTTATTTTATTATTTATCTGTATTTTGAATGAGCTTATTTAAGTGTCATTTTTATTCATTTAACTGTGAATATTTCTGATTAAGTGTATTTTGTTAGTATCTGTAGTAATTAAACTTATATTTCTATTTAGCTCTAATTTATTTTTATTGTTAACTACTTCGCCTTTTCCTTTTTAGTTGCCAATACATTGCTAATTTTCCTTTAAAGTTTTCATCTAACTTTAATATTTTAGCTTCATTTCAGTTACAATTATTTTTCTTTTTTATATTATTGCACGGTACATTTTGCCTGGGCGTTCCCTGTAAAGTGGATTTGTTGTTGTGAAAATAGCTGAACTACACAAATGTACAGTGGTTAATTACTGAAGCTATATATTAAAGAGTTAACATGTGTTTACCCCTTTTTGGGTGAGTAATTCATGACAGAATTTTAATTTTTGGGTGAACTGTGTCTTATATATAAAATATTTGAATATCATTACATTATAGACTTTTGGGGCTCATCATCCATGTGTTTGTTTAGGGCACACAAAATATTCTCTGAACTGCAGGAGAGAGAAAATGGACCGTACAGCTCCAGGGTGTCCATGGACAAGGTCCTCACACTTCCTGAACTGAAGGTATCAGATAAAGGGCAATGCAAGTGTTTTTTGCTAGTTTCAGCCCGACACAGTTGTCTTGGAGCACATTGTTTAAATAGCAATACGCACATACGTTGTTAAAATAGAGCCAAGGTGGGCTTTCTTTAAACAAAATATCGTCTAATCCTTACAGACTCAGCTGTATATATTGTGACTTTTGTACATATATTCTGTGTCACAGTCTAACCCCTTCAGGAAAAGGATTTGTCACGTCTTCTCAACCTCTGACATGAAGGATGGCAGCTTGAGCTTTGAGGATTTCCTGGACCTCTTGAGTGCCTTCAGCGATTCGGCCACCCTGGAAATCAAGTCCCACTACGCTTTCCGAATCTTTGGTAGTACATGTATTGGTGTTTAACACAATAGCACTCATTCTAAACAGCACTCATTATAAACACTTCTTCTGCTGCAGACTTTGATGATGACGGGACCCTCGACTCTAGGGACCTGGAGAAGCTGGTGAACTCTCTGACCGGCGAGACGGACGACACCCGTCTGACCGCAGAGGAGATGAGACAGCTCATAAGCAATGTGAGTGTGGTGGAGATGCATCACATCAGTGAGAGACATCTAACAGATTCACTAACGTAAACACATGTAACTGTGCAGATCCTGGAGGAGTCCGACATTGATAAGGACGGCACAGTCAATCTCTCAGAATTTCAGCATGTCATCTCCAGATCTCCAGATTTTGTCAGGTGACAGATTTTTGCTTTTTATTTAAAAAAAAAAAAAAAAGAGAAGAAGTGGGCAGTTGACATACATAAAGATGCCTTCAGTCTAATTAAGTTTCACTTGAGAATGCTTACTGTACAATTTATTTTTTTCATATTTTCTTATTGAACCGTTGAGAAATGGTGATAAAGCTTTATGTGTTTATTTTTCATTAAAGTACTTTTGTTAAATGCCATGAGTTTTCTAGATAGCTTTTATAAATGTAATTATTAAATGATTTAAATATTTTTATTTCAGTGTTAGTAAGTGTAGTATTTTTAACTTGATAGCTTGACATACAAATTTAGCTGACGATAACATTTTTTAATTAATATTTAGAATTAGCTTTTGATATTTTCAGTTTTATATTTTTTCCTAGTAATTGTTTTTTTTGTGATTTTTACAATTATTTCTATATATCTTTGCTTATTAATTGTATTAATGTAATGTAATATAATGTAAATTATAAGCTATATAGCTTTTATAAATGTAATTATTAAATTGTTTTTATTTCAGTTTTAGTAATTGTTTAGTAATTGTAACTGGACAGTTTAACAGAAAGATTTAGCCAACTTGTGTGTGTGTGTGTATATATATATATATATATATTATATTATGTTTTTATTAATATTAATATTTTCATAATTAATTTTATTATTCATTTTCAATAGTTTTACCTTTAGTAATAATGTAACATTTTTATAATATTTATTAATATTTTTAATTTGTTTTTATTTCTATATTAAAGTTCTCATTTTAGTTTAGGTTTGAGTAATTCTAAGTTCTTTTGATATTTTTTTTTTTTTTTTTTTCTTTTAATATTCTTATATAGCTTTATTTAATAATTTATCATTATGAGTCATTTTAATTGCAGTAATTTAATTGTAGTACTTATTTTTGTAGCTTATTTAGTAAAGTTAGTTGCAAGGGCAACATCTCTAATTTTCATTCATGTTTTTCATCTAATATTTATATTTAATTTTCCTTACATGACTAAATTACATTTCCCATCATTCTTTGTTGCAGCACAATAATTATAAAACGCATAAAACATGAATTATACACCTAATTCACACATTGCACTTTATAATTTTGTGCTAGTGAAAAATTAAGAGCCGAAAATTACACATTTATTCTGACCAAAATGACATCATAATTACAAATTTTGATCAAATAAGTGTAAACTTAAGAAGACTTGAAGGCAGCATTTCTCCTTATTGACTGAGCGTCTTCTTTTGCAGTTCATTCAAGATTGTGTTGTGAAGTTTACACAGAACTGAAGCTGCTTTCCAGTCCGGATAATTCACCTGCGCCTTGATCTGTCAATAATGTAGCGTCCTAATTGTGAATGTATATTCTTATTCAGTATTTCTACCATTTATACATGTTTAAAAACATTTTTACTTACTCTGTTTAAAAAAAATCTACTTTCTATCCTGTATTTTGGAACACATATTTGTACCTAATTTAATAAACTCTAATTCTGCAACTTTGAGATGCCTGTATTAATAGGACCCTCTGAAAGAGTCTATTCCAGTCAGGATGGAGGTTGTTCTTTTGGCACGGCGGACACAAAAGTGTTCCATAACCCACAAACAACATCCTTAACACACATCTGATGGCTAGGGAAGTAGTCCACCAGTGTTGGCTGATCTGTGCTATTTTCAGTGCCGTGTCCCAGCTGTCCATAATGGCCTTATAAATTGACACAGACAGAGAAAAGGCAGCTTTTAGCACTTTAGAAATAACAGTTACTACACTTTACCTTTCAACAGTTTGGGTTGAGTATCATTTTTATTTTTAAAGAAAGAAATTAAAGGAATAGGTCACTCAGAATTGCTGAAAATGTACTCTCAGGCCATCCAAGGTGTACGTGATTTTTTTCTTTATGGGAACAGATTTGAAGAAATGTACCATTGCTCGACCAATGGATGTGAATGGGTGCCGTCAGAATGAGAGTCCAAACAGCTGATAAAAACATCACAATAATCCATGTGAGAGGATAATAGAGGACGGACATTTTCACTGGACGAGGTGTTATTATGGATTATGGAGTCATTTTAGCCAGAAGCAGCAGTTTGAAGTAAAAATGCCTTGATGGATTTGTTTCTTTCAAATATGCAGCTTTTTACTTCACAAGATGTTAACTAATGGACTGGAGTGGTGTGGATTATTATGGTGTTTTATCAGCTGCTGACGGCACCCATTCACTGCAGAGCAAGTGATATAAAGCTACAGTTCTGCAAATCTGTTCAGATGAAGAAACAAACTCATTTATTCATCTGAGTAAATTTTCAGCAAACTTTCATTTCTGAATGAACTATGCCTTTAATGCACTTATTCAACAAAAGTCACAAATAAACGCAGCCTTGTTGATCATGAGAGGCTATTTACATTGATTTATTTCTAGAAAATGAAGCAAACTCTTACCCCACCCCCAGGTGTACAGATCTCCTGTACCTGCAAATAAAAAGTTAAATGAATCATTTTTGAATTCTTGAGTCTAGTTCATGGTCCGGTGATCAGATGTGGATCTCACCGCTGACGGCCGCTGTATGACGGGATCCACAGCTGATCCTGCTGATCTCTGACACATTAGAGATGTCTACTAGAGCTGGGAACGCTTGAATAGAAATAAACACATCCGCTTCCTTCTTTTCATCTTCATTTATGGGCTGCTCAGTGTTTCCTGCACAGTAACACAACCGTGTAGCTGTGTAGTAATACAGTCATATGTAAAGTCATATTTAGAGCACAAAAGCAGTCATAAGTAGCACAGGTTATTTATAGAAATAGCCCAAAGTACATTGTATGAATCAAAATTATCCATTCTTCTTTTATGCCAAAAATCATTAGGATATTAAGTAAAGATCATAGTCCATGAAGATATTTTGTAAACGTCCTACCATAAATGTCAAAACTCAATTTTTTGATTAGTAATATGCATTGCTAAGAACTTAATTTGGACAACTTTAAAGGCGATTTTCTTAATGTTTAGATTTTTTTGCACCCTCAGATTCCAGATTTTCAAATATCTCAGCCAAATATTGTCCTATCCTAACAATGGAAAGCTTATTTATTTATTGAAAATTGACCCTTATGACTGGTTTTGTGGTCCAGGGTCATATAAATAGCCATTTTACCCCTTTTCCCTCTGAGCTTTTCCTCCTCCAGGCCTTTAGATGGCAGACCGAGCTGCCCGCTTTCATTCCATCCCCACATATACAGGTCCCCACCAGCTAAATACAATAAACATTTCAAATGAACACTCTGAATATTAGTATGAGCAGCCAAATGGCTGAATTTGATCATGAAAGTTCCAGGATAAAGCTTACTGCTGATGGAAGCGGAGTGCCAGTTCCCAGCAGACACTGCTCTGATCGGGACGCCCCACAGAGCCTCCACCACCTGAGGTTCCTCCTGTGATGTCAGAGCACCGTGACCCAGCTGACCATGACTGACAAAACAAACAGCAGCGTAAAAACACTCTTCAGCTCTTACATTAAATAGTACTGTAATGCAATGCATTTTCACAGTAAACATAAATTAAGAGGCAGGAAAGAAAATACTGCCATAATGATAAAAATAAATGCTTTACAATTTATATAACAAAATTATATATATATATATATATATATATATACAGTACAGGCCAAAAGTTTGGACACACCTTCTCATTCAATGTGTTTTC
>JAUMHE010000085.1:2233090-2271273 GCA_032359235.1 Enteromius mattozi | reverse complement strand
TGATCAAGCTTACTTATTTTATGTATTAGAGAAATCTAATACATTGGCGAGCCATTTTTCACTGGTCAAACCAATTACAGAGAAATCTAACAATATATACACACCCACATATATAAATGTATTAATGCTTTCAAAAATAACTTATGTAAATGTATACTTGCGTAAATATAAAAATGCCTTTTATATATTAAAATTATCTATATTATATGATTATTTATATTACATCTCTTTATCTGCCTTCTTAAAATTAATTAATATAAAATTAGCATAATTTCATAATAATGTAATAATATCAAAATTAACATAAAACACAAATATATTTTAGCAGTATGTTTTTAAAAAAAGTAATAATATAATTTTATTTATTTAATATTTTTTATAAAGTTAATAAAAAAAAATAAATATTGCATGTCGTCTTTTGTTGTATGACTTCATTTTTTAGCACTTGGTTGTGTATCTGTTGTCTTCCCTCTATAGATGTGGTGGAGATTTCAGTTTTCCGTAATGAGCTGTTTTGTCTGCACGGTGACGGACGTTTGTCTCACCTGTCGCTGATGTCACCTGAGCGCTGTGTGGAGCGTCTGATGAAGAGGGAGAGCTGGACGCTCGCCACCACTGTCTGCTGCATGTTTCAGCACGCAATTATTACATCCAGGGTACACATACAAACACCAACATATTTAGTATGCATACTGATCCGCATACTATTTTAAAAGGAAGCAGTATGTACTGTGCATTCAACATTACAATAATACTCCATTCCAAATAAGTATGCATTTCCTCCTTAGGCCAGGAAGTCCCTCCCCATTGATCGGTTGGAGCAACTTAAGGCTCAGCTAAACTCCGCCTCCCAGCAGCAGCTGATTGGTCAGCTGGAGGAAGTGATCAGCAAACTGGATCCACTGGACTCTGCCTGCAGCAGCCGCAGGAGCAGCATTTCCTCACACGTGAGTCCAAAAACAGGAGCAGCATTTCCTCACACGTGAGTCCAATGTGTAAAGATGCACGTTTCTGAAATAAAAATGACTCTTCCTGTTGTGTGCAAGGAGAGCTTCAACGTCCTGGACTGCGGCATCTACCGAGTCATCAGCCGAAGAGGCAGCCAATCAGATGATGACGCCAGCTCCGTCGCCAACCAATCGATGCTTGAGGAGGAGCGGCTGAGGGAGTTCAGTTTCACCGAGGAGGAGCAGGCGGAGAATGGTGAGACTGAGAGAGAGTCACTGAGAAAACAAAAGATCGATTTCAGGCCTAAAAGCGAGTTAGCAGATTCCGGCTCTCTCAGTGGGAATTATTTGTGCTGATACAGGAAGGACTCCTCTCACATTTCATTATTGATCAGAAAGTATGGAAGCTTGTTTATGCCATGGTATAAAACCCCCCCTATAAAAAAAGGACATTTTAGCTTTTTATCTTAGTTTTTCACTTTTTTCAAAATTGTTCATTTGCACGTAACGCTACACAGATACTGTAATGCCCCATTTTACTAATTTGACATATTTCGGAGTGAATTGGGATATTAAACAAGAAAAAACAATGTAAACAGGGACTTAAATTTATTTACCTGAAAAAATATGAAGGATTAGCATTATTGCATTATTAGCTGTGTATTAAGGTAGCAAAAAAATGAGTCTAATTTTCACAATTTTCACATCCATGCCGAAAGCAAGACTCCCCATCAATCAGAACTAAAGTGATATTTGTTAAACAGTTTGAATGTTCAGTATGCCGACGAATGAGATTTTAATGCTTACAGAGCTGTCAACCAAAATAAAAAATAAACAAATGATGCAGATTGCAGCTGGTTGTGACACAATTTTTAATATTGTGAATAAAAAAAATTGTATAGTTTTATAGTAGCAATTGTATGTCAGTGTGTTGTATGTGAAATTTGTGAAATAAAATACACTAAAAACATTGAAAAGCAGTAGTTTAATCATTTATTTATTCAGTGTTTTAGATTCTTTTTTCTGATCACTAATATCTGCTTTTTTCTTAGCTTTTGCTTAATTATCACACATCTACTGACTTTATTTTCTCTCACTCTTTGCAATCATCTCTCTGTCATTTCATCTCCTCCCTTTGCTGTCCTGAAGACACTCAGTCTGTGCGTGGAGAGGGCGACAGGTCAGACATCAGCTTGCAGTTTCTGCCGCTGCCTTTCCGCTCAAAACCCCCACGGGTCGCCCTGCAGGCTGTTCGAGACAGGTACACACAAACACACTTATACAGCTGTCCCTAAAAGCTGTAATAATTTCACTTCCTCTTAAATTTCACACCAGACCCAGTCTGCTTTGCTCTAATTGGCTGGATCACAACGAAGTAAAATTCCACTGAAGAGTCAAACGTGTATAAATATACTCATTAAAATGCAGCTGCTGATACCCGGGTTATTTTTAAAACTGTAACTTCCTGTTTCATCGTCGTGTCGTGTATTTCTTTGTCTCATTGTCTCATTTTATGCTGATGCCTGTGATTGGTGAGGTTGCATGTTATTTCATGTTATCGTACTCTTGTTTCCTTAATGCAAAATCAGCGGCGTTTTATTTCCTTATATTTCTTTGCCAGTGTTGATGACTATCTTAGTGTTTTGTGTCTGTGAATGTGTGTACACCAGTGTCTCGAGCTTTGTGAAGAAGACCACGGAGAAGATAAACACGCTTCAGATGAACGCAGACCTGTGGCCACGGCCTGACCTCAGGGAAGGGGTTCAAGGGGAGGTCACGGCCTCAGTGACCCCTCTTCCAGAAGAAGGCGAGCATGAGTGAGTATTGATGTTTTCTGACTGCTGCTGTCGGTGATTTGTATATTGACCTTGTTTTTATTGTGGTTTTTGATTGTTTCTGTGTAAGATTGAACGCTGAGCAGTCCAGCTCGGAGTCTGAGCTGCAGGAGTTGAGGGCCGCCACGAAGAAAGCCATGTGAGTTTAAAGGAGCGCTGCTTTTTTTTTATTATTACTTCTTTTTTCTGAAAAAACAAAATAATAATTTTTACTTGTCTAGAAAATGCATCTTGATTTAAGAATGTTTAGATATTTTGGCTGGAAACAAGATAAAAAATCTTAAGTAAGAGAAGCATTTTTTGCAGTGTAATGTTTCTTGAGCAGCAAATCAGCATATTAGATTTCTGAAGGATCATGTGACACTGAAGACTTAAGTAATGATGCTAACAAATTCAGCATTGCATCACAGAAATAAATAACATTTTACAATATATTATATATTTTTAATTGCAGTAATATTTCACAATATATATACTGTTTTTACTATGCAGAATTATTGAGCATAAAACAGTTCAAAATCTTGCCAACCCTAAACTTTTAAACAGTGATTTAGTCATATTAATAATACATTTTTAACCCCAAGCTTACAGGTTAAAATACATTTATTCTAAAGAAAAATTGTGTATTTCATATGCACAATTTGAAAAAAAGAAGTTTGAAGAACTTGTTTTAGACTAAATATAGCATGTTGTACTATATGAAATTACGACCCAATTACTGTAGTTGCTTTTCCTGCACACTGGACTGTTATTAGAGTTGATATTTGTTCCTCCGCAGCTCTCAGATCCAGGACCCCATGGTTTTACTGGACCCTGTCTGTCTAAGCGATGTACTTCGAGAGTGGGCTCCAGTTCTGGAGAGGGTCCTGGGTCCGGAGGATCACACCAGCCCTACAGAAATAACGACTCAGGAGGAGAAGACTCTGGAGGAGGAAGAGCTTGTTTCATCAATGTCCTGCTGTGTCGTAGTTCAGCCAGATATCTACTCTGCTAACCTGGATGAGTCTGCAACCCTTACTGAAGAAGAGGGCCGTGGAGAGAACAGCCCTTGTTCCACCGCCCCAGTCAGAGCTCTGTTCCCACCTCTGGCCAATCATGTCGAACTAATACAGCTGTTTTCCCCCAAACCTCTGCCCCCTGACCTCCAGGCTGACCTCTCGCAGCTGGCCTGTCTTTATCTGGAGATGTGCTGTCCTGGCAGAGGAAGCATCGAAAGCGTGTGTGTGTTCCTCAGGAGGTACTTCTTCCTGTTGGACCAGGAGAGAGTGAGGAAGATGTGCATGCTGCGATACAGAGAGCACCGTGAGGTCATGAAGGCGTATATTGCTGGCATGCTGGGTAAGCTTTTTACATAAATGTGTATTAACTGTAATATAATTGGTGCGTTTAAGTCCTCCTGGGAAGTTTGTATTTACAAGTTGGCAAATAATTGAAACTGGCCAGAGCAGATTGTTATAAAAAGTTAATCTAAAACCAATGAAAAACAACTTTTAGTTCGTTAACTATAGTATTTACATGTATATATTATTTATTTCCATATAAATTATATCATATAAAAATATATTAAATATATAAATTTTTCTTAAATTATATGCATGCATGTTTGTTTATTTATGCATTTATACATACGTAATAATTATACACATATATGTTATGTAAACAAAAACATTTATTTTGGATGCAATTAATCGTGATTAATTGTTTAAAAGCACTAATATACATACAATTATTTCAGCTAGTTGTCAATGCAACATTTTTCATTTTAATTTAGCTTGTACTAAAATACAACTAAATAAGATTAATAAACTATATATATATATATATATATATATATATATAAACAATAAAAATAACAAACACAACAAAATGACTACAACTATAATTAAAATTTTAAAATACAACAATAAAACCTGATAATAGCATAAACTATAATAGCCTCTCAGTGATACTAAAGTAATTAAGAGTCAGTTTTTCATTAAAAAACAAGTTGTTTTTTTTTAATCCTCAAAGTAATAACTAAAGAATTCGCTTCGGATGTGTTTTTGCTTTTCTTTTGTTTTATTCAGTTCCTGAAATGCTGTAAACTAAAATTTGTTCATGCAGGTTCAACTCATTAATACAATATTTTCAACGTGACTTAAATGTACCAAATGAATCATTACATAGCCAAGGTTTATATTCGCTGAAATACTTTTTTCTTATTCATTTTGGGCTTCAATTAAACATATGTAAAATATAAAAATGTATGTGACAGAACAACTTAATACTAAAATTAATATTTTTTAATTCAGCATCATTAAATGAGCTAATATTAGTCCTCTTTTTCTTTTTTTCTTTTTCAAGATTCAGGGCTAAATTATTGCAGTTCTGTCAGTATTAATCCTCCTAATGTTCTGCGGTGTGTTGTAGAGTTCACTCAGGCCAGTAAAGTGGTGGAGGTGATTCAGAAGGGTGATCTGCTCAAGTCTCTGCGCAGTCTGAGAGAACTCCAGCCCTGGAATGCACCTCTTCTACTTTCACACCTGTACAGGTGAGTTTACATCACACACCTGCTTCGTATCTATATGTAAAATCAATATGACCACCTGCTGACCTGAATATGTCATTTATATTGAATACAATGCTGTTTGTCTCTGCAGACTCTATGATAAACACGGAGAGGTGGCTGTTCGTGCCTACCCGCAGTTCTATCCCACAATCCTCCCCTCTGACATCATGGCCATGGCTTTACCCAGCCACTTCCTGCCTTATCTGGATAATCTGGTCCAATCACGAGCCGAGCAGCAGCGGTAAGGCTGCGTTTCATTATACAGTGTTTTATTATGGTTGTTTATCATAATTGTAAAGGTTATGAGCCATACTCTGTGATGCTGTATCCTTGTTTTTGAATATATCAAATAAACTGTTTTTGGCATCTGCCAGGTTGTCTTTCTTGGGCTCTCTTCTCCAGCCAGAAACTCTGCGACAGGATTGGCTGGAACTAGCACTATCCCATGATGCCCCTCAGAAGGATGACACACTCACTGCTGATGGACAGCCCAGGTACACAAAACAATTTATACATAACTAGATTTATACGAAAACAAACCCAACTTTTGATTTTAATAATGCATAAGCAAATGCCGAAATTAGCATTAACTAATATTAATAAATGCTGTAGAAGTGTTGTTCATTCATAGTTAGTTAGTTAACTATTGTTGTTAACTAATGAACCTTATTGTAAATGTTAACATTTAATTTATTAAACTGTTAATTACAACGACAAACAAAATTATTAACTGGAAAAAATGAAAGTTTCAAACAGCCCTAAATTTAGTTGTTTTTTCCAAGACATTCATATGTGTCCTGTTTAATTTTATTTTTCTGAGCAAAAATTAATGACTATCATGCATTTATAGCCTTTCGATGTATACAAATTGTGCAATATATTATACATTTACAGTCACATTGAAATACAAACACATACAGTATATATTTGGAAAATGTTTTACATATATATATATGTATGTATGATATATGATAATATAAATATAGAAATGCATATACATTATATATAAACCTAACATGTTTTTCTTAAATATATACATGCAAGTGTTTGTATTTTTTATATATATATATATATATATATGCACAATAAATATACACAGGAAACTTATATATTTTGTTAACACAAACTTTTTGGATGCGATTAATCATTTGACAGCACTATTATATATACACATATGATTTATATTCATGTAATGTCTCCTGTGCTGTAGGTGGCACTCTCATTTCTTCAGCTGGGGTTATGGGCGTCTGCTGTCTTTGCTGATTCGTCTGCCTGCTGATCTGGCCTCCAAACAGAAGATGCTGGAGATGTGCAGAACTCATGGGTGAGCATAGACTTAGAATGGATAGACTTGAATCAGAATGTGTAGTTGTGTACGCCGTGACTGTGTTATTTGTCTCTCAGGTATTGGATGGGTTACCTGTACCTGTGCAGAGAGCTGCAGCGGCGGCCCGAGGCTTTCAGTGCCATCTGCAGACTGGATGACATGACACTACTAGAGGGGGATGATGGTACAACATAACACCTGCTCCAAAAAAATCACTTCGTTTATTTTAACCAAGAATCTGACTGACACTTAAAGACTATTCTATGTCTGTTCTGCCTCTCTCTTGTCTTTCTGCAGGTATTGTACCTCAGTCTCTTGATGAGTGGGTGTTGCTTCTCCAGCTCTCCCAGCAAATCAGTTCAAGCAACGAAGCCCCGCCCACTTCAGCCCCGCACAGTAATGGATCCTGTTCAGATGACACTAATGATACGAGCGATAGTTCTCCCGACCTATCAGACGCTTCGACCAACTGGAGCATACGCATCAGCCCGGAAAACATCATCATGTGTCTGATGCGGGTCTTTGGGCCGGACCGGGCCCTGACGGCCCTCCAGGAGCACGGGATACAGATGGATCTCAGTTCACGCTCCACGCTGGTCTGCGATCTGCTTCGTATGGCTGAGAAGCGGCAGAGGTGAGAGTGTGGAAAGTAATAGAGGGGGCTTTTCAGAACGCAGAAGACTAGTATTCAATACCAAACTTACTGTTTTTAATCATATAAGTATATAGTATAAGTATGAAGTATATACTATAAAATATAAGTATATACTATATAAAAGTATACAATAAAAATATATACTGCACAGTATGCTAATATCCTTTTCCAAACATATTAGTTAATTTAGCATACTAACAATTGACTCCTGCTATTTGTGAAATAGAAAAAGAAGTATAGTACTATATAGTATTTTTGAAAATTTGTATTTTTACAAAAAATTAGTATTTTTGAATTTTAAAAAACTAGTCCAGCCCAAACGTATTGGCTGAATTCGTATAATAGCATGCCATTTCAGAATTAAACATTATTTTTAGAATATAGGAGGTAGTGAACTCTATGTAGCAAGCAGAATTATAGTAGACCATTACGGACATTTCAGTTTTGTAAAATATTAGGCAGAATGCAGTATAAACTGCCCAGTATGCTAGTATTACATTCAAAAATAGTATGCTGTGTATAGTTTCTACTGCCTAGAATGTTAGTATTCAGTTCTGAACATATTGGTTGAATTCGCAATATCATATAAGTCTTAAAATTTCTGATTTATAAAAATACGTAAGAAATAGTAAGCATAGTATGGTAGTATGCTATTTTGAGTTTAGACATTGTTTTGGGGAAAATAGTAGACAGAGTAGTTTACAGCAAGCAGAGTAGTAGTACTCCATTATGAACATGTCATTTTTAAAAATTAGTATTCAGTCTACACTATGTAATGCACAGTATGCTAATATTCCATTTCGAACATATTGGTTGTATTCAGAATAGCTTACTAACTTTTCCTCCCACATAAATATGCTATTTTACATTTAGATATTGTTTTGGGAAATAGCACGCAGTATACATTATAAAATAGAAAATAGTAGGTAGTGTACAGTGTATATACTGCACAGTAAATTAATATTCCAATCCAAACATACTAGCTGAATTCAGAATAGCATACTAACTAATATACTGTTCCTTACTATTTCTTACTTCTGTATAATGATATACCAGAAATCATAAGAATAGTATGAATGATAATATGATACTTTGACATTGATTTTTGTAAAATAGTGTGCTGTGTACAGTATATACTGCCCAGTATGCTAGTATTCCATTCTGAACATTTGTTGAATTCACAATGCTTTGCACAATATGGGAGGAAATAGTAAGAGTAGTATGCAATTTTAAATTTAGACATTATTTTTGTAAAACACTTGGGCGTGTACAGTATATACTGTGCACTATACTGATATTCTGTTTAGAACATATCTGGCATACTAGCATACTACTTTTATTATTTCTGCCATGTGAATGTGTATCTTTAATGGACGTTTTAAATTTTTACATTGTTAGCTATTTCTATTTTGGAAAGCAACACATTAGTAGTTCATTACAAACAAATTGTTTTAGCAAGGTATATATTAGGCAGTGTACAGTACATACTGCGTAGTATGCTAATATTCCATACAGATCTGTATGCTTTTGGAAAACAATTGTAAATTATATAGTAAGCAGAATGGTAGTATTCTATTCTAAAGTCATTTTAGGAAAATACTAGGCAGTGTACTGTATATATCATTACATCAGTATTGTACTTGTATTCCATTCTAAATGTAGGTAATGTTTAACAATTTCTGTCCTCTTGCATTCATTCATTCATTCTCTATTTTGATGTTTTAGAGCACTGATTCAGACCATGTTGGAGCGCTGTGACCGCTTTCTGTGGTCTCAGCACGCTTAAGACCTCTATGTCCACATGATCTCCAGCGCTTCTCTCAGTATGGACACACTACGCCCTGCTTTCTGTAGTTTGGGTCACGTTTCTTTAAAACAGCTGCTCTGGGATCAGCTGCCTTGCTGAAGATAATGTGGCAGATCAGCCGATTTCGGATTGTGATGCATTCCAGTCAATCTAACACAGATTACAATTCATAGTTTGTTTGTTTGTTTGTTTTTTCACACCAGCACTATGACTGTATTGTGTGTGCGTGGCATCACAGGACTGTTCTTCAGTATTTTGTCTCCGGTTTCCTATTTAGCTATTTAATAAGGTGCTGATACAGTACTTTTTGTTTTTTTACGTCATTCACAAATCAATTTGCACATAAATTATCCTATTGAATTGAATGCAACAATTTATGTAAGAATGCTTCTGCCTACACTTCCATGTTTATTAATGAGGCCCAATGTGTTTTCATGTGGTTTTAGGACTATATATATATATATATATATATAAAACAGTGCATATATATTCATCTATTTAATGGCCTTAATTAAATTTTCATATCCTAGTATTTGAGAGCCTTGTCAAACAAGGCAGTTTTCTTTTAACAGAGATGACTATAAATAATTGTGAATGTATAAATGAAAAGAGTTTTTGTAACTAATTCCATGTGACTCAGCTGGTTTAACAAGCTGCTCTTAATGAAAAGCACAATAAATACGAGTATCATGTTGATTTATAACCGTGTGAAAACTTGTTCCTTTGAATGCATGACTAAGAGAATCTCTCTTCATGTAAATGAACATGATTTGAATGCATGGAAAGACTATTAGCAATATATTAGTGAGGATTTTATTAAGGGCAGACGCTGTTTTTCATGCACCTGTCAAGATTTTGGGCTTTTTGGCTTTTTTAGACTTCGAAGTGCTTGAGGTGCTCTGCTTTTGCAGGATTTTCTAATTGCGCCACCAGGTGTTCCCGATTACTGCTTCTGTTGCATAGCAACGGAGAGCTGCCATCCTGAAAGGACAGGAGGAGCCAGAGTTGCTCACTTTTGTTTTTATGTTTTACATCATAATGGAGGAGACGGTGATGTACCTCAGGCCAGGTAAATTACACTTGTTTGCTGCGTCCTTAATCACCAGTTTACAACTTTAAATGCAGGTACTGACTTGGAGCTTGTTTGAATGTAATGATAATGATAAAAAAAATATGAATAAATAAATAGGGCATTATACAGCTCAGTGTTCAGAGATAGCTGTGACAGCTGACCAGTGCTCTGTGTGACCTGTCCGAGTCCTTCAGATCCTGCCTTCATGATATATTTAGCATGAATTTGTTAATATTCTGACAAAATGTTGTCACATTTTCAAAATAATCAGTGGTGGACTGCAAGGAAGTACATTCGTTAAGTATTCCCCTACAAATATGAAGTACTAAGTTCTCTTTTTATTCTCACAGGACGGCAACTCTACAAAAAAAAAATATTTTACAACATTATGCATTGTTGTAGATTAAACCCAACAGTATATGCAGTAGGTGACTTTAAATTGATCCACCTTGAACGTAATTCACACATACTGTACACTGGTTTTAATGGTTTTGGGCTGAGCAGGGAGCCCTGACAGTCCTGCTGGATCTTATGAGAAGTGAATGAACGTAGTGATGGGCTGTCACAGTCCAGTTTCTATTCTGTCTGGCCAGTGGTACATCATACAGAGTATTTGACATGCCTCGTTCCACTGTCCACTGGGTTGTCCTCCGGGTCTCTGAGGAGGAGCTGGCCATTCACCAAGAGATCCTAAAGCCCTAAGAACACCTTGAGACTGGGCTGGGCTCAAAACTGATATTCCTTCTGATGTTAAACATAAGCTATTTTGCAAATAGTTAATGTCAGTTATGGATAAGAATGCTTTTGTAAGCTGCGTTAATAAAATGAACAATGTACATAACAATTATGTGCCTTTTATTTACACATGTGAATATGCATAACAAAAAATACAAAATGTACAGCAAGTACTCAGGCTCATTTACAAATAAATTACATTGCAAAATTGAAAAATGTTGAATACCACTTACCATTTTGTTTTTAACTTGCATCACAAAAAGTTAGTTTTTACATGGACTATGTGACATAAAAAAGAGAATAGTTATTAAATTATGTATTGTCTCTCCCTGCTCTGCTGTGCTCTTCTCTCTCTCTCTCTGGAATCCTCTCTGAGAAGCTCCACCAGTGTCCACTCACTCGCTCGCCTGTCCCAGGACATTTGCATGGTTTATTTGCTCTGCGTTAGGATTGCATCTAAACAACAGCGCAATGAATTTCAGCAAAATTGTGTCTATTAACTTACTTTGTATTTTTAGGTCCTTTCCAGACAGGCTCATTTCCCATAGAATAGTCCTAATGCAAGAGAAACTGGAAACATAAAAAAATATTGAGATTTATTGAAAATATGTGCAACATATTAAAAAATGTACATGTACAAAATGTACAAAATTGGTGCAACAGTAGAAAATAAGACACAGCAGGACATGCATACCTAATACTCAAGTGCACAAGGACATATTGCATGACAGCAGCACAACATGGAAAACAATGGAAAGACTTGCCTTATATAGTAGTTGTCTTATTGTTTGTAAGCTTTGTGTAAACAACAACAACAAAAACCTGTCTTTTAACACTTGTTTCGGTAGGTGTTTGAGTAAATCAGAATACAGTACTTACATGTCTACATGAACTCCCCCACAGAACTGCCACCTGCCTTGTTCTGTCATCTGCACGCTATGAATTCTGGGATATGATAGGGTGCTAAGTGGCCATCAGATGAAGAACTTTGCAGACTGTTTACATTGAAGGACAGCTACAGTACAAACTGCAGATAAGATATTTTTCGAGAAACCATATGCTCCTTATTTTTTGCTCTGACACTATATTTGGGTTGTAAATGGATTTACATCTTGTTTCAGCTTGTTTTCTTTTAGGTCCGTGAGGCACGTGCTCCCATCAGACGTGTGAAGTTATTCGAGTGCTGCATCAAACCTGCCAAGAACAAGTCATCGACCTGGAATCCCAGAAGTTCTCCTCACTTTCCAATTTCTCTTATCAGGCTTTCAGGACTGCCTGTTTTTCTCTGTTGCTCCACTGACCTCTTTTCCAGGTGTGTCTTCAATCAGATCGTCCCTGTGCCAGAAGAAGTGTCATCCACAGGTGGCCAGGATAAGGTGGATTACGGGAATCATTAACGATAAAGTCTAAATGTTAAAGGAACAGTTCACCTACAAAGTAAAATTTGCTGAAAATGTATTCACCCTGAGGCAACTTGAGATGAGTTTGTTTCTTTACCAGAAATGATTTGGAAAAATTTAGCGTTGTGTCTCTTGTATCCTCTGCAGTGAATGGGTGCCGTCAGAATGAGAATCCAAACGACAGCCGTTAAAAACATCACAATAATACACAAGTAATCTACATGAGACTCCAGTCCATCAATTAATGTCTTGAGAAATGAAAAACTGCATTTTTGTAGAAAACAAATCCATCATTTGAATTTTAAACAGTCGCTGAAATACGTAATATTGCTTCTTTCAGTGAAAAAGTCATCTCGTCTGAATCAGGAGAGAAATATGCACTTGATCAAGCACCAAAACGAGAAGAGGATTTTGTTGTTAGAGGACAGCATGAGATAAACCTAAGTGTTGTTATATATTAAGGACATATATTTTGTCCAGAAGCAATGGTTTTAACGTTAATGTGATGTTTTTATCAGCTGTTTGGACTGACGGCACCCATTCACTGCAGGGCACACATCGATGAGCAAATGATTTAAAGCTACATTTCTCCAAATCTGAACTCATCTACATCTTGGATATCCTGAGAGTGCATACATTTGAATTTTTTTGAGTGAACTGTTCCTTTAAGGTTCAATATGTATCATCCTGCAGCATTTGTGCTCCAGATTTTTTTTGAGAAAAGCTGTGCTGTTACTTTATGTAGACCATAACAAGACTGTAAAACTCTAGGATAACCAAAGCTATTTCTTGAAACCATAATATTACACCCCAAATACTGTATGAAACACCTTAGCAAACACTGCTCACGTTTTGTTCAGAAGGCAGTGTCTCTATGACTGACACGAGGAGTGATTGTGTTGATAACCGCGTTAGATAGAGGATGATGTGCTTGGATCGAGAGATTATTAGGGCAGGACAGTCACTCCGTGTGTGTTTCAGGTTTGTTTGATGTTGAATTGTTGTCACCAGTCACACAGATAACAGAATTCTGCACATACCTGCAGACCAAAGCCAGCGTATAAAACTCAGTCCCGACTTAAACCTCCTCACACACATAATTACACAGAATTGTACAGTCACACTATATTACACTTCAGGTGATATATTAGTGCTTATATATTCAAACACTTAACATATTTGTTTTCTGTATTCATTGTTATTTATTTACGTTATTTTTGTACTTTTCGTCTGAAGTAAGAAATTGTTTATATATTTTTTACAAGAAATACAAGACTGTACAGATGGATACGACATGCTTGGTAAGTACAACAAAAAGTACACAAATATTATTTATTTTAATTATAATTGTTCAATTAATGAATTAATTACATTATTGCAATGTATAGTAGTTGCCTATTTCTGCTATAAGTAATATTTATGTTTTTGTGTGTGTACGTATATATATATATATATATATATATATGTGTGTGTGTGTGTGTGTGTAGTCAACATTTAAAGTGGATCAGATATTTATGATATATATATATATATATATATATATATATATATTTTTTTTTTCTTTCTTGCATGATTTTTAAAATATTTTGTGTGTGTGTAAATTGTACAGTTTTATTTCTGATGTATTATTTTTATTATTAATATTAATTTTGTGTTCTGTAATATATACATTATTTGTATCAATATGTATATATATATATATTAGTGTTGTCAAAAGATTAATTGCATCCAAAATAAAATCTTTTGTTTACAAATGTGTAATTTGTATATTTATTATTAGTATACAGTTTGAAAATATTTACATATATACTTATATATATGTATATATATATGTACATAATTGTTTTTTAGCTTTTTTTTAAATATGAGATTTAATGTATCAGCAGGAAAATATATTCTCATTGCAGGAATCTTTCTCATGCTTGATTATATCAATACTTCTGATACTGTGTCTGCCGCTATCAGCCACATCTCATTTTCCTTCCCAGAATGCAACAGGTACTGAAGCATACTTTATAGATCCAGCTATTATTGTTCTGTGTACGGAAAAAAAGGACCTTTTAATATGTGTAGCTTCTTGCTTTAGTGTAGCTGTCAGTTACATATATATAGTTTACATTTGAATTCCATTATTGCATTTTTGTCAACTCTGATATCAAAACTGAATGGCAGGATTTGAATGGAAATACCTGATGGTGTTTTTCGGTGTATTTGGGATCTAGTTTCATCCAGGAAGCTTTCCGCAGAGCCAGAGAGCTGACAGACGCGGCGTACGCTCACACCAATGACAGGTGAGACTCCAGTCGAAGTCAAAGCTGGTTTGATTTAAGTGTCAACCAGTCAAGTCAATCAAGGAACATATAAAGACAGAAATAGACCCAATGAGTCAATAGTTATCGTACAATAATATTGCAGAGGTATAAAATGTGTTATTTTTTATCGAATGTTTTGCTTCTGCTCTCTTATTTCTATCAGGGTGAAGACGTCCATGTCAGACGGTTCTGTCCGACCCAGTGACCTTCTGGCCTTGTTCAAACAAACCGGCCCCAAAACCAGGACCCACGTCAGATCGGCTGAGTTTCTGGATAACACAGTAGAGCTGATTAGAGAGATGGTTTACACACACTCCATGGACAAACCCGACCTCACCGGTACAAACACACACACATTTACAAGTCATTTACAAGTACTACATGATTTTGAAGTCGTATCAACATCTGATGTGTGTGTTTCAGAGCTTTTAAGTGCAGGAGACATGGAGACCATACTGCAGGTGACAGGCTGTTCCTCAGAGACTCTGAGACCCGTGTGTAAATCTGACTGTCTGTCCAAACGCTACCGCACCGTCACTGGACACTGCAACAACAGGTGCGCTCGAAATCAAAATATATCACTGTATATATCAGCTTCCGTTCTCAGAAAGCATCAAATTTGCTTTTATCAATGCTGTTTTTGATAGAGAAAACCCTCTATGGGGGGCAGCAAACACCCCTTACACCCGCTGGTTGTCGCCGGAGTACGAGGACCCTCGAGGGGCCCCCAGGGGCTGGGACCCGCAACACGCCTATCACAACCACACACTACCACCTGTAAGACTGACTGATGTGATCAGAGTTGTTGTTTTGGCCTTCATATAAATTCTTTTGATTTTCTTCTGCAAATAAAAAAAAATTGTGTGCTTTAATAACCTTGAAAAATACATTTAGGTTCATATTTTCAATTTTAAAATTGTGCAATATACTGTAAAGTATTCCATATACAATGGGAAATGTTCCAAATTAGTTATTTAAATAAAATAGATAAATAAATAAAACATGACAAATTCTGTAATTATTATTATTATTATTATTAAAATGATTTAATAAAATAAACAAAATAATTAAAATAAAATTAATTATTATAGAAATTTAGTAAAATAATTTTAAAGAATATGATTATATTATTAATAATATAATTATAATAAAGAATAAATTAATCCTAAAACAAAAATAAATAATATTTAATTTAAATTATAATCTATAATTGATTATGGCCTATTACTGCATCGTTCGCAGCACCCCCAGTAGTTATTGCTTAAAAATTAACCAAATGAAATAAAACCAAAAGAGTCTTCCAGATTGAATCAGATCTTACTGTCTCTGTGCAGGTCCGCAGCGTGTCTAAGGAGGTTTTATACACTCATAACGAGAACATCTCTCTGGACATGTCTCTGTCTCATCTGCTGGTGGAGTGGGGTCAGTGGATCGATCATGACCTGACCTTGACCCCTCAGAGCCCGAGCACTGCAGCCTTTAAGACCGGAGCGGACTGCACACGCACCTGCAGCAAAGACACACCGTGTTTTCCAATAAAGGTGCGTATTATAAATCTGTAAAGACTCATTTGTGTGCTCTCAAAATAACATCAAGGCATTGCGCTTTTGTAAAATAATAAAAGCAAATATGACACGCTTTCTGCTGTATCGGTCTCTGGTAATTTGAGCGAGTAAACTTCCAGACATGAAAAATAGATGTATAATAATCCATAAGGAGTTAAATGTCTGATTTTATTTGAACCAATTCAAATAGAAAACAATATCCTCTTAATATGTGTTGTGAAGATGAACGAAGGTCTTACAGGTTAGGAACATGAGAATGAATAATAAATGACAAAATTTTGACTTTTGGGTGAACTATCCATTTAATAAACATGCAATTAGTCGACTAATGCTGATACCGAATGACTACTAGTCAAGTCAACCAGAAAAGTGTTTAGTTAAGGGCAGCTCTACTGAAAATGGATCGTACACACTCTGAACATCTATTTCCTTTTTCTTCACGGTCAGATCCCTCTCTCCGACCCTCGCACAGGCACTCAGAGCTGCATGCCGTTTTTCCGCTCTGCTCCCAGCTGTACGGTTCCACTCGGTCAGCGGGAGCAGCTGAACGCTATAACGGCATTCGTGGATGCCAGCATGGTGTACGGGAGCTCGGATGGGCTCAGCGGGGCCCTCAGAAACCTCTCGTCCCCTCTCGGCCTGCTCGCTGTCAACCAGCTCCACTCAGACCAAGGCCTCGGCTTCATGCCCTTCCTGACCCGCACACAGATGAACCTGGACCCCTGCGGCCCACGAGGGCGGATCAACCCCATCCCGCTATCAGAGACAGCACAAAGACCCAACATATCCATGGGGAACAGATCGTTCTGTTTCCAAGCAGGTTGTAGGCATTTTGTGTTTTTCAGATATCAACATGTAACAACGTTTGCAACATAGTGTGCATATTAATAATTAAATTTTACAGTAGGAAATGTATAAAATATCTTCATGGAACATGATCTTTACTTAATATCATAATGATTTTTGGGATAAAAGAAAAATCTATAATTTTGACCCATACAATGTGTTTTTACCTGTTGGTACAAATAGCTACTTATGATTTTGTGCTCCAGGCTCATATATAATCAACCTGCAGTGATGGTATTTCTAAGCCATTTAAGTTCATGCTGTTGATTTTCCTCCCTTAATTTCAATTAAATTTATTGTGCTTTGATAGCCTCATAAAAGCAATTGCATCTTATTGCTAAAGTGTATGCATACAATGAGAAATGGTACAAAATAGATAAAAGTAAAACAACACTTTAAATAAAGTAAATATCATGTATAAATATTATTTAATTAATAAATAAAATAAATAGTCACAAAATAATAAAAACATTTAATAATATTAAATAACGAAATTAGTCGTATATGTTTTCATTTTAAGTGTACAGTAAGATTAAAACTAATAATCTTCTCTATTTATGTAAAGCACCACTGTAGTCATAAATAATAGCTTCAATAAAAAAACTGTGATAAGTGGTGCAAAATGAAACTAAAACAATATTTCAAATTAAGTAAAAATTTATTACAAATTTAGTCAAACTGATTAATTCAATTAACTATTGAACAACAATACCTTTCTTTTTATTTAATTTGATTTTATTGTTCAATATAGAGCCACACTGATGAAATTTTGCAAGGAATGAAATCCTCATCCTGCACATTGGATCCTTTTCCAACAGTTCAGCTTAAGTCATTCATCCCTATTGTCAGTCCAATCATTACGAAGTTAGTAAATCTTTCATTACAAACCAGTCATGTTCCACCCTCTCTCAAAGCATTCGCCCGATGTTGAAGAAGCCCTCATTAGATCCAGAGGCACTTGCAAACTACAGGCCCATTTCACACCTGACTTTTCTGTCAAAGGTTTTAGAAAAGACAGTTGCTTTCCAACTTCAGAGCCATCTTACATGTAATAATCTGTTTGAGAAGTTCCAGTCAGGCTTTCGTTCAGCCCATAAGCACGGAAACAGCACTGCTCAGGGTGACAAATGATCTACTGATGACTGCTGATGCAGGATCGCCATCCTTGCTTATTCTCCTGGATTTGACAGTGGCCTTTAATACAGTGGACCATACCATTCTACTGGATCACCTCCGTCGTACAGTTGGACTCTCGGGAACGTACATCCAGGCTGTCCACCGTCACATGTGGTGTTCCACAGGGGTCAGTTCTTGGTCCCATCCTTTTCACCATCTATATGCTACCTCTTGGGCACGTCATCGTGGGCTGTCCTTCCATTGTTATGCTGATGACACACAACTCTACATTCAGAAGCCATCATGCACCTCACTGCATGCCCGCAGGAGATAAAGGCTTGGATGAACAGCAATTTTCTACAGCTGAATAGCAGTAAACTGAGGGACTCCTTGTTGGCACCCCCCGCCAGATCTGTTCTTTTCCTATACTCCAGTTGACCTTTGATGGACAGGCCATTACTCTCTCCTCCTCAGTCACTAATCTGGGTGTTCGGTTTGATCCACAGTTGACCCTCAGCGACCACATAAATCATCTGTGTGAGACATTGTTTTACCATCTACGAAAAATGTCCAAACTCCGGCCCCTTCTAACCCTCCCAGATGCAGAGGAACCTGTCCACGCCTTTATCTCCTCAAGGCTGGACTACTGTAATGGACTTTTTGCTGGGCATACAAAAGTTACAATACATCCAAAACAGCTCTGCAAGAATCCTATTGAGAGTAAGGAAATTTGAACATATCACTCCCATCCTCAAATCACTTCATTGGCTCCCTGTTTCTTCCCGGATTGAATACAAAATTCTTCTGCTAACTCGTGAATGTATTATTGGCCAGGCACCTTCATACCTTCAAGATCTGATTAGTTTACAAACCTCTGACCGTATCCTCAGACCATCGGGAAGCATGCTTCTTCAAGTTCCCTCTACTAAGCTCCGTACTATGGGGGGTCGAGCTTTTTGCTCTGTTGCCCCACAGCTCTGGAACCATCTTCCTGTCCAGCTGCGAGTTACACAGAACCTGGATCTCAGCTTACAATTGTTGAGATATTATATTTAGTAATTGTGATATTTTAGATTTTGTGGATGTTTTTTACCATTTTGTTGTTTTTTAATGTAGCACTTTGAGATTTTGCTAATGAAAAGTGTGTTACAAAATAAAATGTATTATTATTAGAGTAAAGATTACTGAATTGCTCGATTTTTATTTCATGTGGATTTTAAGGGTTTTAAAGCTAAAACACCCTATATGAAAAAAGGAAAATAAGTCAGTATTTGTATGGTTTTTTAAAAAAATGTCCCAGATAGGCCTTCACTCTGAAGCTTTGTGATTTAAACTGGCCAGTTGATGAGCTGTTTTTGTGTACGTGTCTCAGGTGACTCTCGGGCTAATGAGCACTTGGGTATGATCGCTTTGCACACGCTCTTTCTGAGAGAACACAACCGATTGGCCGAGGAGCTTCACAAGCTCAACCCTCAATGGAGCCCGGACACGCTGTACCAGGAGGCCAGAAAAATACTGGGCGCAGTCCACCAGGTGAGAAGATCAAACCTGAAATAAAGTAATAAAAGGTTACTTCATTTATGCATGTCTCTGACTTGCTGAATCTTGTTTGGAAGATCTTGACATGGGATCACTACTTGCCCCGTGTCCTGGGCCGCAGTGCTAACCTGGCCCTCATACCCCCGTACAAAGGTTACGACCCTGCTGCTGACCCCAGCATCTCCAACATTTTCTCCACCGCTGCCTTTCGGTTCGCACACGTCACTGTGCATCCGGTTGTGAACCGCCTCGGACCTGATTACCGGTTGAGCCCTGAACACCCGGCTCTGCCTTTACATCACTCTTTGTTTGCATCCTGGAGAGTCGTGCAAGAGGGTTTGTTTCACACACACACACAATAGCTAATAGATATCATCACCCTGGTTGATTAATCACAGTACTTTGTAGTTTTGTACTACAAGTTCTCTTAAATGTTTAAAGTGCCCCTATTATGGGTAATGAAAGGTTTATATTTTGGTTTTGGGAGTCCCCAACAACAGGCTGGCGCATGCAAGGTCATAAAACACTTTTATTGTCTTATAATATACCTTTATTTCACCTTACTTGTTCAACAACTCCCGAACGATTTGCTCAACGATACATTTTTTCAAAGCCCTCCTTTGCGTGATGCTAATCAGCAGTGATTGGTCCGATTGGCCTCATTTTCATCTCATCACACCTGTAATGCCTAAAAAGCAGTGTTTGTGAGCACAGTGCTGCTTTGAGTACAGTGTTGCCAGGGAAACCACTATTTTTACCTCCAAAAGCGGCACCTAGTGGTGAAGAATGAATTTGCATTTTCATTAAAACCAACGAGAAAAAACAAGTGGATGCTTGGGATTTGTTTTAAAAACGACTCTTTTCACTGATTTAGAGTAAACTCTTTCTTTTGAGAGACAGTATTTTTTTTTTATATAAATAGAAAAGAAAAGTATAGATTAAAATGGAATAGAATAGAATAGAATAGAATAGAATAGAATAGGTAAGTGGTAGTATTAGTTGGTCAGGTGCAGGTGGTGAGTTGCTTTCCAAAAATATGCACTTTAAATATGCAAATGAAACATTGTCTAATTAAATATGCACTGATTTGCATACATATCCAAAATATAAATCTCAACTATAAATAATGCCAGAATTAATTCTTGTTTCAGTTTGCTGGCATAGTAGAGTTGACATAATGTTTTTACACATTTTGGATTTCCCTTTTTATCACTTAGAAAAAACTGTCAATGACAGATAAATACATTATTAATAATAAATAGGAATAAAATGTTAAATTTTTAAATCTGGTTAATGATAAATAAACAAACTCCTCTAAAAACCTCCAGAATATAGATGGAGGTAAATGTTTGGTGCAAGGGTGTAGAACGTAGTAGAGACGCTCTTGACGTATTCCTACCAATATCCAGCAAATACTACATTTTCCTTTGCAATAATTTTAATCAAACAATTAATTATGTATGCAGACTAGAAAACTGCACACTTTTAGGGATGTGCATTTAATACATTGATGGAGACGAAACATAAGTTAGCCAGGTCAGTTGAATGATAAGGTTTACGCTCTTTATAATGCTATGCTCTTTTGTGTTCACTTTGTGTTCATTTGCTCATTTTATCACTCTACATAGACTAGTAATGTTCTATAGTTAATGTTTAACACAAAAAATGGCTTTAAATATTCTTTTTTGGGTATTTTCACAGTCACATTTATTTTTTATGATGCATAATGAATGTTTCTCTGTGCAGGTGGCATTGATCCTGTGCTGCGTGGTTTGCTGTTGTCTCCGGCTAAACTGCAGACGGCGGATCAGATGATGGTGGAGGAGCTGACCGAGAGACTCTTCCAGGCTCAGGGAGGGCTTCCGCTCGACCTGGCAGCGTTAAACCTGCAGAGAGGACGAGATCATGGCCTACAAGGTGCCTGTCACTGTCTACTGCCTACATAGGCAACTGCCTTCTAAGGGAGCATGCTGACTGAAATGAAACCTCATAAGTGAGGGAGTTGAAATATTGAAGCACACAAGAGTCTGGACTAATGGTTGCAGTTGATTCTGATATACTGGTAACAATAATGATGCAATTAATGAAGCATAATATGGCTTCTTTTTTTCTCCATTAAATTAGTTTTAGTTAGAAGCTCCCATATTCACATGCTTGCTCTGAGTATTTTTCAGGTCTGTTTAAACACAAAATATGCTAATAATAATTTAACAATACATGAAATATATGGATAAAATAGTTTTTTTTTTATGAGTATGTGACTTAATACACTACAAAAATATATAAATTCTGCTTAAGTGACCCCAGTAGATTTGGGAAAATACAAGTATACTAAATATACTAAAATAGTCCACTATAATTAGATTTAACATTTTGTTTCAGTATTTAAATACATTTATTGGATTAAATATGTTTTATATTTATTTAAAAAAAAAAAAAACTTATGTTTTTTAAAAGGCAGCTCACTTATTTATTTAAAATTGTATTTCTTTATATGTAAAGATTCAGCTACAACAAGAAAAAGTATAAAGAGTACAAATTACAATTGACATCAAAATGAAATAATATAAATAGATATTTGAATAAATAAATATACATTTATATAAATAGACATAATATAAGATGATATTTATTTATTTATACTTCTGGTCTTTATTCCAATTTGTAAGCCATTTTTCTTTTTTATGATTTATGAAAGCAGCCCACTTGTTTTTTTATTTATCCTTCAGTGTGTCATATCATGTCATAAACTCCTGTTATGTTCACACTTAGAAAAGTATGAAAATGTGCAATAAATGCAATAAATAAAAAATAAAATACAATAACTTAAATAACATAAGAAAAATTAAATGCCAAAATTAAAAAAAAAAATAATTTGATTGCTTGACTGCTTACTTTGGTCATATTAAAATTAATTAATTAATAAATCAGTTTTCTGACAATATTTCTCTCTCCTTATTTAAAACTGTTAACTACATGTGACCCTGGACCACAATACCAGTCATAAGTGTCAATTTTTCGAAATCGAGATTTATACATCATCTGAAAGCTAAATGAATAATCTTTGTTATGATAGGACAATATTTGAAAATCTGGAATATGAGGGAGCAAAAAATCTAAATATTAAGAAAATAACCTTTAAAGTTGTCCAAATGAAATTCTTAGCAATGCATCTTACTAATAAAAATTTGAGTTTTCATTTATTTCCAGTAGGAAATTTAGAAAATATGATTTTTATATTATCCCTACTCTAGAATGTAAGCTATAGTTTGACCATTTACTTTGTAATAATCTTTTTAACCTTACTAACTTAGTTAATCCGAGTATGCTGTGATAGACTGTGTTATTTGACTCTCTTCTGCAGGTTACAGTGCATGGCGGGAGCTCTGCGGTCTCTCAGCACCAGTGAACGAGTCTGATTTAGCAGGAATTCTGGGTAATGTAGTTCTGGCCCGGAAGCTGCTGCATCTCTACAGAACAGCTAAGAACATAGACGTGTGGGTCGGGGCTATTTCAGAGCCGGCTCCGCCCGGGGGCCGCGTGGGGCCGCTGCTGGCCTGCCTGATCTCCAAACAGTTTAGAGCGCTCCGAGACGGTGACAGGTAATGTGATATTCCACTTCCTCTGAGTATTATTTAGTTTGAGATAAATACTGAGTTGAGTTAAATGTGTTGTAGGTTCTGGTGGCAGAATGAAGGTGTGTTCAGCTCTGCTCAGAGAGACACTCTCCGAAGCACATCTCTGTCCCGCATCATCTGTGACAACACACACATCCGGCTGGTGCCCTTTGACCCCTTCGCACACACACTTCACCCCGACGACCTGCTGCCCTGCGAGCGCATCGGACACATGAACCTCTCAGCGTGGAGAGAACCTGACGCCGGTATTAGACCCTGAAGAATCAAAAACAGTCACATGATGCTTTTATTTGACGCCTGTTATTTATATCCAATATTTGGGTGTGATATTTAGACCCGGTCTGTGGCACGGTCCCGCGGTTGAGTCTGGGTTTCTCTGTTCTGTGTGAATCTGTGGTGATCTATCAGTGTCCTGCTGGATACCTGCTTCAGGGAGACACACAAATCAGCTGTGACCCCAAAACCCTCCAGTGGACCCCACAACCGCCCACCTGCCAAGGTCCAGTTCAGTATTGAATTAATTCAATTTAATGTTACATTTGAGTTTGGAGGGGTGAGTTTGAAACATTCATGTACATGATTAAATTAAATATTATTGTTTCATAAAATATCACATTAAATGTTACATTAAATATCAAATATTACATTAAAGGTTGTGTGTAAAATAATATAATATTAAATATTAATTATACAGTATTAAACAATTAATATTTGAATTTAACTAAATTAATATTAAATAATAAATTTGACTGATTCACCTGACACACATTTATTAAAACATTGTACTTTTAGGCATTCATGTACATAAACTAAATCAAACATTAAATATCAAATATTACATTAAATACTAAAAAGATTAAGAAATTTACTAGTAAATATTAATAACAAAATATTAACTGATTAACTGATATTAAATATTAAATAAATTTAACTATTTAATAGTAAATAAATAATAATAATGTATAAATCTGCTATCGATGAATGTTCCACTCATTTCTTTTGGACATTTGGACATTAATGGACACTTAAATTAAATTAAATTAAAATTACATACAAATAACTATTATAAATAAATATGGTAAATATTAATACAAAAATAATAAACAATTAATATTAACTATTAAATAAAATAATTGTTTAATATAAATATAAAATAATGAAAAAATTGACACCCATCTTATTTGTTTGTTTGTTTTTTTCAGATATAGATGAATGTTCTGCTCATCCGTCCGTCTGCCCTCCACACCTGCAGTGTTTGAACACACCTGGAGGTCACACCTGCACAGGTGAGCAGCCTCTGACACACCCATCACCGGCAGCTTCCTCAATCCATGGCATATTAATCAAATAAATGAGCTATTATTTGTTGCACATGCAGAACCTGCAGCTCCGCCCCTTTCCGCCTCCTCCATTGTTGCGTCAGTGATGTCAGTCCTAGGGGGCGTGGCCTTGATAATGCTCTTCCTCGCCTGCTACCAAAGGTGTGCTAAAAAAAATCTCTGCCTCAGGCTGTTTTTTATGTGAGTAAATGTACAAAAATGAATACTTCGAATGTTATTTCTTGCAGATTTATCCTTGGGAAAGCAGAGCCGGCAAAGGCAGAATGCTGTCAGAGAAGAAGCTGAAATGCAGTCGGTTTGAAAAATATACAGATTTGGCCCCAGTTGGTCTGTATTCACATGTTCAGTATCTTGTCTGATTTCACAAGCTGAAACACATGAATGAAATGTGTGTGAACATGACTGGAAGCATTTTTCACATTTCTCGCCCTTTGTCTGTGACTGATTCAGCATCGGTCCTCCCACAGCTGATGTACAAAAACCCTTGCTTTGAGTGCATACTTTTTAGCCTTGTTGTTGTTAATAGGTCAGTACGATTTTTCTTTTAAAGAAATCAGCGCTTTTGTACAGGGAGTACACATTACATTGATCGAAAGTGACATTAAATACTTTCATAATGTTACAAAAGATTTCTGTTTTAAATAAATGCTCTTTTGAACTTCCTCTTCATCAAAGAATCCTGAAACAAAAATGTTTCCACAAAAATATGAAGCAGCACAACTGTTTTAAATGTTGATAATCATTGAGCAGTGAATCTAGACTATTAGAATGATTTCTGAAGGATCAAGACTGAGTAATGATGCTGAAAATTCAGCTTTGCATCACAGAAATAAATTACATTTTATAATGTATTCAAATAACAACCAGTTATTATAAATCAAAATAATATTTAACAATTTTTATTGCATTTGTCATCAAATAAATGCAGTTTAAATTAAAAAAAAAATAAAATCTTACCAACCACAAACTTTTGGACGGTAAATTTTTGTAGCAGAACATTAATATTTGTTCATAGACATTAGTTATTATTCATGTTTTGACTCTTGTGCTAAACCTTTGTTTTGCTGCTGTAAATTAGGTGCCACATCATCATATATATGATGAATTTAAGCCAATAGAATTCAACATTGTGCTGTGACCTCATGCATGTGTGTATTATACATTTAAATAAGCTTTGACATTGACATATTAAATAATTATAAAGCATCATGAACGCCCTTCTGGAATAATCCTTAAATGTCAGACCATATTAATATTTTTACAGGATTTTCTCATAAATTGATAAACAGTATATATTATATATATAAATTAGTGCTGTCAAACAATGAATCAAGATTAATCGCATTTAAAAATAATAGTTTTTGTTTACATAATGTTTGTGTACTTATTTTTACTTAATATTTACTTTTATTTACATATATTTATATTAATATAAATTTATATAATATATATACATTTAACATTTAAACTTAATAACATATATATATATATATACACATGTATGTGTGTGTATTTATATATACATAATAAATACACACGCAATTAATTGTGATTAATCGTTTGACAGCACTAATTGTATATACATATATATTATATATATTCCACAGGAATGGATGTCCAAAATATATAATTGACCAGTTTGTATGTTTATACATTCAGACATAAATGGTTATGAATAAAGCACACAGTTCTTACATGATGCCACATAGTTATTTTTGAAAAAACTATTCATTATTCACCAGACAAACCTGAGTCACACATTTATGTTCTGAAGATGCTTTTAATGGAGTTTAAAGGTCATTTAAACATGATGAGGCAGTTTAACTAAAGCAACAAACCTGAGGGTAGACGCCATATTTAATGTGTCACAAATGAAAACAAGGCTGAACAATATATTTGCAGTTCCAGTTGAAAAAAAAACAACAACAAAAAACTGAAAATACAACCTACTGAAGACATGTTTTCACACACATCAAATTAAATATGAAGAGAGTCCACCACAAGCAAGTTCTACACTGTAAACACTGTATTCGTGTCGCAAGACAGCGGCCGTCGATCATGCAACAGTTATAATCTATAATACGGAGTGCGATGCATCACGGTGCAGTTACCATAACTTGTGCGCGATGGTTAGACATCCATAACATAAGTGCTTCTGTGTTCATGACACTTGCATAGAAAAGATCTCTGGAGGATTGTCCATTCAAAGCTGTAAACACACAGAAATCACTGGGACACATGCATTGCACTGATTCTGAGCTGATTCTATTGCTGGAATTAACATAATTAAGAGTTTCAGACTAGTATAAGCACTCAAGTCTTTGTCAAACTGGTAATGAACTGTTGATAAAAGATTTGGAAGAACATACAGGACATCAGAATATCAAGCTTTTTATGTTCCAACAAGAGCAAAAACAACATAAGATCTTTTCAATACAAGACATTTATTTTTACCATCTTTCATGTTTATTGATTTTTTTCTGAACACTATGAGCTGAAAACATTTGAGGGTTCAAATGATGAAGGTTGAATTTCTTTGCAAATGGGAGTTTAAATGTCGGTTTGGTGGTTTATTTCTGCCACGGAATTAAAAAATGAATTGCAATGTGTTTATATCACTCAATTCAAACGTTTTTTTTTGCAATTCTGAGAAACCAAGGTAAAATTGTGGGATATAAACATGAAGACAAAATTGAGAATTGTGAGATGAAAAGTCAGTTACCTTTTCAAATTGTTTTATTGTGTGGCAAAAACAGAAAAATAGAATTTTGAGAGAAATTCGGAATTGTGAGAATTGAATTAGAATTCTGGGCAGGAAGAAGTTTAACCTGTGAGATCTAAACTCACAATGACGAGGGAAAAACTTTTTAAACTTTTTAAAAAGTCAAAATGAGTCTCAACATGTCTGAGACTTTTTACTGGTAAATGGGAAAAAATGTCCTGCTGTCGACTTCTCGAAATTTAAATCACTTGTAATCATTTACCTCCGTGTTAAGGAAGTGGCACATTTACTGAATTCAGTTTTTCCCTGAGCCAGAACAACACAAGGCCTGTGGAGAGTGCTGTCATCCGTGGCTCAGGGAGCGCTAGTGTTCTGGGAATTCTTCTGTAGTGAATACAGACATGAACATGGGGCTGGAAAACAGCAGCATGAGAGTGTTTGAGTGAAAGTTGAGATGGCTGAGATGACCGTGCTGTTTCTGTGTTTGTGTGCTGGTTCTCTAGCTCTGCTCCGTCAGGAAATATCCCAGTTTGGCCACACTCATCTCTCTCCGCAGACGCATCACTTCCCAAAACATCTGCTGGACTGCAACCATAGGAAAATTACAATTATGTTTTTTCTGATATACTGTACTGCAATAAAATTAAACCTTTCAAATATAAATACAAAAAATAAATAAAACATATATATATATATATATATATACACACACACACACACATTTTTTTTCCATTTTATAAATATATTTATATATATATATATTTTATATATCTATATATATATATATTATTTTACACACGCACACACACATATTATATGAATTTTTAAAATACAATATTTAAGTATTTTAATACTTAATTTAAATATAAAAGACATACTAATATTTATAATACATATTAAAATACTTCAATATTGCATATAAAATTTTGATTTTATATGTGTATTTATATATATATATACAGTGGGTACGGAAAGTATTCAGACCCCCTTAAATTTTTCACTCTTTGTTATATTGCAGCCATTTGCTAAAATCATTTAAGTTCATTTTTTTCCTCGTTAATGTACACACAGCTCCCCATATTGACAGAAAAACACAGAAGTGTTGACATTTTTGCAGATTTATTAAAAAATAAAAACTGAAATATCACATTATATCAATTTAAATATAAAATATACATACTAATATATATATATATATATGATAAGTGTCAATAATCTAAAAACTAAATAAATACGCTTTCCACTGATGTATGGTTTCTTTGGATAGGATAATATTCAGAGGATAATAATCTGAGGGTGCCAAAAAAATCTAAATATTGAGAAAATCGCTTATAAATAATCTCTAAAATAAAGTAGATAAATAAATAAATCTCTAAATAAAGTCCTTAGTAATGCTTATTACTAATCAAAAATTAAGTTTTGATATATTTACGGTAGGTACAAAATATCTTCATGGAACATGATCTTTACTTAATATTCTAATTATTTTTGGCACAACAGAAAAATGGATAATTTTGACCCATACAATGAATTTGTAAATGCTATTGCTACCAACACACTTATGCTACTTATGATTGGTTTTGTGGTCCAGGGTTACATACTGTATATAAGAGTAATAAAAAAATATTTACTTATTAAAAATAATTAAAAATGTAATATTGTAATATATATTACAGATGTAATATATATAAAATAGATTCTTATATATTTAAATTAATTGTGAATACACATAAAATGTACATTAATTAATAGAAATATAAAAACTTAATATTTAAATATATATTTTTCACACGCAATTTTATATAAAATATTTATATACATCAAATATCATTTTATTAATAAATTCATTTTTTTAATGATTTTCTAATCCTATATATTGATTTTGATCAACTCACCGTCCTGTCTGACGAGGCCCTGCTGGATGTACCTGATGTAAGTGAAGAAATTACACACAGCTGTGATCTGTGAGGAGAGAACTAGTTTATTAACCCGCTCTGAAATGAGCATCTGAGAACCGCTTATTAAAAGAGCGATCCAGTATAAACACGTACTCGTGCTCTGCTAGACGGAGATATACAGTAGTAATTCTCTTTATCTCCCAGTTTGATGCGATGTCGGCAGGGGCGGGACATGCCGCTCAACGCACATTTACTGTTCAAGAAAAAAAGAGAACACTGGTTAGTAGAGCTGTCAATCAAATCCCTCTTAACAGCCAATAAGATACAAGCCCAGCAAGGAACAAACACACAGAAAACCTGTTCTTCAGTTGTGACTAATTACTTTTAACATAAAAAACTTTGAGGACAGAATATTATACATTAAATACATAATATAAAATAAATAAGAAATATTATAGAAATGATACAAAATGAGATGCGCATTGCAAGGCGAGGGGTTTTCGCAAAAAATTATATTAAACAACTGAATTATTATGTTAAAAATAAATTATAAAAATATATTTAAAATGATTTAAAATTTAAACAATAATAATTTTCCGGACAGAAAAGTGAGAATGTGTTAGTGTTAACAGGATTTCATGCACACTTGGTTCTTGCATTGACTTACGTCTCTATGGGTGTCCGGCAACCGCTGTGAAAACAACCCCAAATCAAAGAGTGATTAAAGAGCACTCGCTCTGATTCAAGTGTGTCTGTTGCCCCCGATCCCACACACTTCATGATGAATCAAAAGAGCTTCACTTTGATCTGGACTTAAGAAACGTGGAAGCTAGGTGAAGCAGTCTAAGAGCTGCTGGTGTGGCCGCTAGGATAGTATAAAATACAATTAAATGATTTAATCATATTTATGATTAAGGTAGGTATGATAGGTAGCTAGTTATCATAATTTGCAAAATTGAAAAATAATGCAACAATGCTCATGTAACTTTTAACGTAACAAATGTTTTGCATTCACATAATTTTTTCACATTTTTGCTTAAGATTTTAATTGAAACTGTCATTATATAAATAAAAGCTCCATAATGCACATTATTTTAAGAAGTAGATCAGCATTTCAAAAAAAAATTATATATATATATACATATATATATATATATATATATATATTCATTTATTTATACACTTCTGCATTTAGTTCTATATTTATTTATACATTGTATTATTACATTATGTATTTAATGATTTATTTATATATTTCAACATTATTTAATTTTGACTCCATATCAGAGAACCCTCAGATTTCATCAAAAATATCTTAATTTGTGTTCTGATGATGAACAAAGGTCCTACAGCTTTGGAGTGACATGAGGGTGAAATTTTTGGATGAACTATCCCTTTAAATTCGTCTGATTGGCTAGAAGCATGACAGATGTGTTTTGTTTATATAGAGTCATCCTTCCATGACTTACTTGGGTCCTCCACATTCGAGAGCTTTGAGCGTGTGCAGAGAGGATGAGGCGATGGGCTCGATGGTGAGAGAGTTATTCTCCACGGCGCTCTGAACCGACTGAGACAGCTGGAGGAGAAGCACAAGAGATCGTCAGAGAGAGAAAACACACGGTCAGAGGAAGACAAGTGTGCTCACCCACCTCAGAGCAGGTGAATGAAAGACAGGGCCCGATATCTTCTCTGTACACCCTGCTGATGAACGCTGAGGAGCGATCCAGACCCGGCCTCTCCTTCCACGAGAGGAACTCTGCGAACAACACCGAGTCCAACTACAGAAAAGAGACAGAGTTTAGTTCATCCTGCTTAAAGGGATAGTTCACCCAAAAAATAAATTGAAAAATGACTCATCTTCAAGCTATCCTAGGTGTATATGACTTTCTTCTTTCAGACCAATACAATTGGAAATATATTTAAAATGATCGTGGCTCCTCCAAGCTTTATAATGGCAGTGAATGGGTGTTATTTTTCAGCAGTCCAAAAGAAGTCCAATAGAGTGCACTTATCCATAATAAAAAGTGCCTCACGTGATTCTGGGAGTGAATAAAGGCCTCCTGTATAATGTTTTTTAAGAAAAATATCCATATCCATAATAACAGCCATTATAAAGCTTGGAGGAGCCAGGACATTTTTCATATAACTCCGATTGGAGAAGAACGTCATAAACACCTAGCATGTCTTGAGGGTTAATAAATTATGAGGTAATTTTCATTTTTTTGGTGAACTATCCCTTTAACCACTCAATTAATTAAAGGTACTTTCATAAACCATTTCTTTTTCTGAAATGTGTTGATTGCTATTTTGTTTTGTTTCCCAACAGAAAAAGGTCAAACTAGCCAAGGTGGTTTGCTGGTGCAACCTGGGCACCACACTGGTGTTATTTTAGAACTATTTATATATTTATATACAGTATTTATTCATGCTTTTAATTAGATTTTATTGTTTTTACATTTTCTTTCTTTTTAGTAATTTTTATATATACGTTATTAATATATTCATGTATTTTCAGTAATTCGTATTATGACATGTAAAACTTTTTCATTATATGTACTATTGATTAATATATTTTATTAATAATGAAATAAGTATGTATAAATAATTATTATATAAAATATTAACATGTTTTTTGGTATTTATTAACATCTAAAACATTTCATTCTTTTTAGTATTTAGTCATTTGAGTCATTTTTATATTTATTAATATGTTTTATTAACAATATTATTTTAATATGTATTGTATTATCTTTAACAATATTTCTAATTTATCTAATATGTATAATATGATTTATTATTACAATAATATAATATATAATTATTTTAGTATTTATTAATATTTATTAGTATTAATGTATAAATATGAGCTTTTTTATTTTCAGATTTCTTTTTATTTTTAGTTTATATTTTTTCTTATGTGCCTTTTATAATTTTTATTCATTTTTTAAAAATTATTATTTTAGTTTTAGTCATTTCAGCACCTCGATAACCTTTAATAAAACTTACTTCAGTTTGTTGCTAACACAGAATTTCTCATCTTCATTTCAGTTATTAATTACTTTTAGTTAACCATAACAAAATGGCACTGATCAGACTGCTCTAGGATGATTTTACAGAAGCTCTGGGCAGTTGTCAGTAAATCATAAACCACCTTAAACCAGGAAACACCAGCAAACTACTTTAGGCTGGATTCCGCCTTTGTTTTTTAAAAGCAAAAAAGCAAAATAAAGTTCTATTTCGGAACCCTTTGTACCCTGTTGCCATGGAGACCTGCCAGGGTTGACACACAGGTCACACAGAGCAGCTGACCAGGAATCAGACACACAGTATCAGAGAGAGGAGAACAGGAACTGCACAGATCAGAGAAATACAGACCCATGAGGAGGTGCGGAGGAGGAGGAGAACAGAGGAAGAACAGCAGGAAGTCAGTGATCAAACCCTCATCATGCAGACCAAAACTACTCCTGAGGTCTTTTTCAGGAGTGTGTTTGTACCTCTTTGTCCTCCCGGTTTATCGCCACATCCGTCGGCGTGGGCTCCGTTTGCAAAGCACCGCTGGCGCTCTTGTTGCGCGTGTGGCCCCCGAGGCGAGACGAGGCCCGGCTGGAGCCCGGCGACAGCAGCTGAGGGTGGAGCTGGCGGTTCGGGGAGGAGGGCGTAGAGGTCAACACCAGGGTTTTCAGAGCAGAGACCTCTGCCTGCAGGACGTCAATCTGAGAGGACAGGCGTATTTTGAGATTATAGAGACTGAAGTGAGCCGAGAGTGAGACAGAAAGAGTGAGACAGCACCTTGCCCTGAGCCTCTTTCAGCTGCTTCTCAGCTGCCGCTTGCTTCACGTTGGCCTCTCGCACCATCTTATGAGCCTCCTAGAGATGAGAGAGCTCGGGTTGTGACATGAAATACACATGACTTAACATGCTAAAGTTCATCGACAATTATTCTGAATAGCATTTTGCTAATGTTCTTATAGTTCTTATGTTATTATGTGCATGCAGAATTTTTAGCCAATTTACATAAATGGTGAGACTACATAAAATATTTAAAAAATATATATTTTAATTAAATCTAAATTTCAAACTTACAATTATAAATAAATATGAATCATTATTAATAAATATTATATTAATAAATATTTAATATAATACAGTAAAATATTTTCACTGTAATATAAATTGTAAGACTACATAAAGTATTTTTATAGAATAATTATAAATTCAAAATTAAATTACAGGTATTATATTATTATATATTATAATTATATAAATATATATATTATAAAATTTTTAATTTAAAAATTTTATAATAATTTATTTAAAATGAATTGTGAGGGTCCATAAATTAATAAAACAAATAAATAAATATTATAAATAAATAATTATTTAGTTTTAAATGTATATAATTCTAATTATATTCATAAATTAAGGATTTTAAAAAATGTCTAATTTAGTATTAATATTCAATAATAATACTGTTAATTTGTTTCATAATAAACAAAAATAATTGTCACCATGACACCATTTAAAATGAGGTACCACAGACAAAATAATTACTAAAAAATTAAGGATCTGCCACAGTTTGATGACAAAAGATACAATCCCTTGTATAAATTTGAAGCTAAAATGTAATATAATGTCTGCATGTCTTCATGGCACATGTGTCAGTCTCTACACTGACACACAATGGTCTTCTCTGTTCACTGTCGATCTACTGTCAGTGGTGTCAGTCACATTAGTCCCGCCCACCTCAAACAGACTGGCGGTCAATTCCTCCAATTCCTGCTCCAGCTGATTTCTGATATGAGCCAGTCTGACACACTCCTCGTCTTTCAACTTCAGCTCCTGAAAACACAGACGAGAGCCTATAAAACATATTTGAATAGAATGGATTTGAATAGGAGAGCCTGGTAAATAAACAACAGTTCTGCTGGAAAAGGACTGAAGTGGTGTGGAATATTATTGTGGTGTTTTTATCAGCTGTTTGGACTCTCCCCTTCACATCCATTGGTGAGCAAGTGATGCAATGCCACATTTCTCAAAATCTGATGAAGAAACAAACTCATCTACATCTTGAATGGCCTGAGGGTGAATGCATTTCAGCAAATTTTCAGTTCCGGGTGAACTACTCCTTTAAAGAGCCAAAGCACTGATCTGAAGAACCTACAAGGAAACGTCACGAACCTTTTACACAGAAAATTTGGCGTAGAATAGAACAGAATATGTGGCACCTTTTGTGCAGCATCTAGCTGCTCTCGGAGGAATTCTGTTCCCTTCTCCTTGATCTCCAGAGAGGAACTGCGCAGACGGGACATGTTGTACGTCTCTCGCCTGTGTGCTCCCACCTCCTCCTCCTCCGGGGGTATCTTCTGTCCTCCATCACCCCCCAGTCCAGGCCTCGGATCTGGCTCCAGGTCGACCAACCTGCAAGATTTCACCAATTCTCAAAAAAACACGATATCAAAATCCTAAAGGAATATGTTCAGGGTGCATACTTTTTTTCCAAGGCACTGCCAGATGCCAGCATCAGTGATGAAGGTTTCTGAAAGTAACCTGACAGTAACCCTGCCTGCTTTATATCTTTCAATGTTTGAAAATCATTAACAGTTTGTAATTAAAGTAATTAAATGTAATCAGTTACATTGCATTAATAAAGTAACTGAACACTACTTATTACAGTTTAAACAGGGCAACTTGTAATCTGTAACCTATTGCATTTCCAAAGTAACCCTCCCAACACTGCCAGTAGGAGTCTAAGAACATCCAAACAAATTCCTTTTACAATATAAAAATAATCTGGTCATGAAAACATATCACCACACCCTCCTTTATATAGCCTGAGAGAGCTGTGGATGATTGCATACAGACTCGTGTGTCGTTATGAGCAATGACTGAACTTCAGGGCGGTTTATGTAACTCAGCGCTCCGCGGTAGTCGCGGCATTTCCCGTGTGCGCTCCCCGCCCTTGCCCTCACCGCGCCCGGCTACAGGACTCTCCGCGACCCGCGGTCACCGCGCACCACATACTCGCTCGCGTCAACAGTAATAATGTTACAATCCTATAAAGTTACAGTGTTACAAAGTTACAGCTCAGCTTTCCCAAGTATATGAACAAGTATAAACAGTAATAAGAAAAAAAAATACCAATAGATTTCCCTGAAGTTTTCCGACTGTGCTCGAGAGCTGAGATCTAATCCAGACAAACTCTCCGCAGAGAAATCCGGGATGTTTTGTTTTGGGCTCGGACAGTTTTGGCAGACTTTCCTCTGAGATTGAGCAGGAAAAATGTCCAGCTGTCAATCACAGGTCACATGACCGAGCGGAGGCATCCAGGAATCACGTGACACGCCTCAAACAAATAGTTCAGTGTAACTATTTTATTCTGTATGTCATTTTGGTTCTATTTTTATGTTTGTCATGCTGTTATACCGTTCATTAAATTCTGCTGTGTAATGCTTGTTCCATTGTGTTATGTTGTGTATGTGATTTTTGTTTTGTTATGTGTGTTCTGTTGTTTTATGCATTGTTTGTTCAGGTCTGTTATTGTTTCATTCTGCTATTTTGCATATTATGCTATGTTGAATTGTTTGTACAGGTTATGTTTGTTCCATGCTGTTCCGTATGTCATGTTGTGTTATGTCATTTAAAATAAACCTCCCAAAAGAAACCATCACAGAATTTGTAATGTTTTTACTGTTTATAATGTGACTTGTATTAGTTTCATTCTATTATATGTTATGTTATGTAATGTTAAATTATTTGTTCAGTGTTATGTTGGTTCCATTGTGTTATGTTGTATGTAACTCTACGTTAAATTATATTGCGTTGTTATGTTACATTAAATAGTTTGTTCAGTTCTATTAAGTTATGTTTGTTTCATTCTGTTATTTTGTGTGTTACGTTACGATACATTGAATTATTTGTTCATTTCTGGTATGTTATGTTGGTTTCATTGTGTTATGTTGTACTGTATGTTACTGTTTGTTACATTATATTGCGTTGTTATGTTACACTGAATAGTTTTTTTTTTAGTTCTAGTATAGTATGTTTGTTCCATTTTGTTACTTTGTCACGTTATGTTTTGTTACACTATGTTAAATTATTTGTTCAGTTCTGGTATTTTATTTTGTTTCCATTGTGTTATGTTGAATGTTACTCTACATTACATTATGTTGCATTGTTATGTTACATTAAGTAGTTTGTTCAGTTCTAGTATGTTATGTTTGTTCCTGTTACTTTGTGTGTTATGTTATGGTACGTTACGTTAAATTATTGGTTCAGTTCTGGAATGTCATGTTGGTTCTGTTGTGTTATGTTGTATGTTACTCTACGTTAAATTATATTGCATTGTTATGTTACATTAAATAGTTTGTTCAATTGTAGTATGTTATGTTTATTCCTGTCACTTTGTGTTACGTTATGTTACGTTATGTTACGTTACATTAAATTATTGGTTCAGTTCTGGTATGTCATGTTGGTTCTGTTGTGTTATGTTGTATGTTACTCTACGTTAAATTATATTGCATTGTTATGTTATATTACATTAAATAGTTTGTTCAGTTCTAGTATGTTATGTTTGTTCCTGTCACTTTGTGTTACGTTACGTTACATTATTGGTTCAGTTCTGGTATGTTATGTTGGTTCCATTGTGTTATGTTGTATGTTACTCTATGTTAAATTATATTGCGTGGTTATGTTACATTTAAATAATTCATTCAGTTCTAGTATGTTATGCTTGTTTCATTCTGTTACTTTGTGTGTTACATTACGTTATGATATTTTGTTCTAGTATGCATGCTTGTTTTATCTGTTGTTTGTTCTGTTCTGATAGGTTGTTTGTTCCATTATGTTATGTTGCACTTGTTATTTTATGTGTTGTAATTTGTTAAGTAATGTTATGTTTGTTATTATGTTGCGACTTATATGTGCCTAGTTCTGATTGACTTTCACACATTGATGTTACAGTTCTTCTCATTCAGCAAGATGAGTTTAAATCGTCATTATTCATTCACAAATATAATTGTCTCCATTTAGCAGTTGCTCATAACGTTAGACACTTTGAAGTTAAATCTATAGAAAACAGAGTAATGGTACTTTTTGTTTTGGTGAAATCTTGACTTACCTCCCAACCGGGCATCTCTCTTCCTCTTCCTCTGCTGTATGCTGATCTGTAAAATCTCTTTTGCCAAAGAACGTAGGTGACGAGTACACAGCTATCCCAGAATTCCCTGCCACCAGCACCTTGTACCCTGGTACAGACCTGGAGCGTGCAGGAGGAGAGGAGGAGAGCTGCACATGATGGATTCCTTCAAAAGCGTCCATCACAGAAAGTAGATTCCCAGTCTAGCACCTCTTAAAAACACACTCTCCGTGAGTTTCTCACAGCCAGCCTGTTAAATACATAGAGATTAAATTCACATTCAGAGATTAAGACATTGTAGTTTTTTCTGCATGCGTCACTCCTAAAGTTTCCATTCACGTTATCAAAATGTAACCAAAGCATTGTTCCATAACTAGGTATTAAATTGGGCTGGGGCCATCCAGGGCTGAGCCCCGGCATATAAACTCCAGGGCTCAACATTAATGCTTCATTAGCGACAGACAAGTAACATGATTAAAACATCTATTACCAAAAAATAACAATGTAAACAACCAAACGCAAGTAGTGCTCTAATTTTATTGCATTTAGAGTAAGTGGCAAATAGTGAATATAGTACATAATATCCTGACAGTATACAGTGGGTAAGGAAAGTATTCAGACCCCCTTACATTTTTCACTCTTTGTTATATTGCAGCCATTCGCTAAAATAATTTAAGTTCATTTTTTTCCTCATTAATGTACACACAGCACCCCATATTGACAGAAAAACACAGAATTGTTGACATT
>JAUMHE010000085.1:2201634-2225531 GCA_032359235.1 Enteromius mattozi | reverse complement strand
CCCTCCAGGATCTAGTTTGGAGACCCCTGCTATCTAATCATTACAAATAATAATGCAAAATGATTTTCTTAGAATAGGAAATATGCTGTCTCTCGCATCACATACAATAGTTAAGTATGTGATCTTTTTTTTCCCTCTTATTTGGACTCGGCCTCGACTAGTCTGGTCTTGGACTTGTCTTGAACTCGACAAAGCTGGACTTGACTACAGCTCTGTTGGTTAGAATGGCTAATAGTGATCCCTGATTGGTTGAAATGCGTAGCGATGACCTCAGATTAATTGGAATGTGTAGCAATGATCTCTGATTGGTTGAAATGTGCAGCTAAGATCTCTAAGTGATTGGCGTAAACATTTGTGCACACTGAATGGTTGAAATGATCGATGTCGATGATGAATAGTTTTACTTATTTCATTTATAATAAAAGGTTTTGTCATGCTTTTAAACAGTTTGCAAATGTCCTGTGTTCTCTGATAGGTTGTAACTGTGGCCGTGTACAGTTTCTTTTTGGCTTGTCTGATTGGTCGGCAGTTCCTCGACCCCGCCCAGGGTTACCCAGGTCACAACCTTGACTTCTACCTGCCCGTCTTCACCTTACTGCAGTTCTTCTTCTATGTGGGCTGGCTCAAGGTGTGTTATCTTATTAGTGAAGTCTCGCATTAGTTGGAGCTCCACTCCACACTCACAGTCCCTAATAACTGTTTTTTATTGACTAAAATTACTGTTTAGGGCTCAATAAACATTGCCTAATTATATGGAGTTCAATGCAGCTGACATGACGTACACAAAACTTGGTTATACAAACAAATTTAGCGAAACACCACTTTAATAATGGCTACATCATCACACTGATGTAATGGGGCTACATCATCTTTAACAAAAAGTCAGAAAATAAATGCATTTGTGTGTTTTCAGGTGGCAGAGCAGCTTATTAATCCGTTTGGGGAGGATGACGATGACTTTGAGACAAATTGGCTGGTGGACCGTAATTTACAGGTACGTTATCTGCCCCACTAATGACATGTTTCTTGATCTTCATTCTGTCTTGCTCTGTGGATTTGTGTGTCTGGTTGTACAGTCTCTCTGGTAAAATCTCCCCACTTGTGTCTCTGTATTATAAGGTGTGCTAAATAATTTATCTGAGTATGCATCATGTGTCAAAATAATTTCTATCGACAGCTTTTGGCAGTTTCAGTTATTGATGCCAATGTAGAAATACTCTTACAAGTCTATTTGTCACACAATATAACTGTTTTTCACCTGAAAATATCTCATTTATTATTATCTTACAATAATGAGTATTTTTACTGCACATTTTCTGGGTCCGCACCACCACAACACGTCCTCGTCCCGAGCGGGTCTCGAACCCAGGTCTCCGGCATTGGAGGCAGGTGCTCTAACAAGGAGGCTAAAGGCCATGACCGCTAGCATCAGTCGCTAGAGCTCCTCTTTTTGAGATCAGAGGAGTGAGGTTTACTTGCTGGCCTCCGTTACACTTGCATTATATCTTTAGTTTTGTGTCACATGAGCCAACACTGCAGAATTTCTGAGGTGTTAAACATTAATATTTCTCCTTTTTGTAAGCACCTGTGCTTATATAAACATAACTAGTTGTGTCTTTCCCCAAGGTGTCTCTGCTGTCAGTGGATGAGATGTACGATCTGGTTCCTCTGGTTGAGAGAGATAAATACTGGGATGAATCTGAACCTCAGCCTCCTTACACAGCTGCCAGCGCAGAACACCGCAAACCCTCATTTATGGGATCTGCTTTGGACATCAGGTGACACACACACACCTTCACACACACTTAAACCCACCAATATACAACTACAGCACACACATGCACTTTTTGGGTGCACAAACAAAATTAAGTCAAAACATGTTTCAGATTTTTATAAAAAATTCTTTAGTTACTAAAAGTGGCATGAAAACCATTCTTTTTTCCCTGTAAAGTGACATTTCTAAGTGAAACAGGCTATTCAGCTGAAAATATAAACCCCCATCTATATGTTATGGGTTAACAAGTAGATAAAGTTTATACAATGAAAGTTTATATATATATATTTTTTTAAACAATACCAGATACTGATAACAGTAATTGTAATTTAAATTATTTAAATAATTTATTTATTTTTCTTATTTATTTAAGGCAAGACATGTGATTAGGATTTTTTTGTATTACACGTTATCTAATATGTTATGTTTAAATATGCAAATGAGGCATCATCTAGTTAAAGTGACCCTCCATAGACAGAAATGCAACTGAAATGTTCCCATGCCCAAAAACATATCAAGGACATAAATAATAAATAAATGCTGCTGAATTGGAGAAAAACAAATTTTGAGAAAATTGCCTCTAATATGTATTGTAACTGAAATCTACAGATGCAAAATTGGTAAAGTGTAATAAAATAAGCAAAAATATAGATGTGTATTTGGATGTTTACTTTACACTAGACATGTCATGAAATAAAATAGCCCAAAATAACAAAATTGACCAGTGAAAATACTACATGTAGTGCCTTGTTTTAAGTTATTATTATTATTATTATTAGTGCTATTATTAGTCCAAAATAAAAGTTTTTGTTTACATAATATATGTGTGTGTACTGTGTATATTTATTATGTATATATAAATACACACACATGCATGTGTGTGTGTATATATATATATATATATAAATATATTAGAAAAATGTGTTATGTATATATTCAATATATTTATATATAATATAAATTATAAATTTAAATTATATGTATATCATTTTTATATCTATATTTATATCTATATTTCTAAAATATATGTATGTATTTATATATACATAATAAATATACACAGTAGTACACCCATATTTATTATGTAAATAAAAGCTTTTATTTTGGATGCGATTAATCGCAATTAATCGTTTGACTGCACTAATTATTGTATGTTAGGGTGGAATAATATTACCGAATTTAATAGAAGTAGAACTGCCAAAAAGTCTATTTTATGGTGGAGTTGCATAGATCAGTAAAAACGAGCCAGGCAATATTTTCAAGATTTGAAAGCACATTTTGTCTAACAGAAGATCCTTAAGGTCAGATGTGGGATATAAACAAGGTCACCGTTCTCTCTCTGTCTCTCAGCGTTCCCAAAGAGGAAATGGAATTCCAGCACAATTTGGAGCAGATTAAAGAACATGAGGAGGCCAATCATTCCACTCCATTTCTGGGCAGCTTGAGTCGCATTCTGGGCGTCCAGTCGCCCAATTTCCCTCGCTCGACTCCCACATCCCGAGTCTCCCTCCTGCGGCGGCGTCCTCGTGCCCCCTTCTCTCGCTTCCCCCTTTACCTCCATCCTGAGAGCTCTCCGATGCCCAGCCACGCTAGGAACGCTGACATGGAGGATGCTTTCTCATCCATGCCTCTTTACGAAAGACCCGGATTCTACAGTTGCCCTCAGACGCCCATCCACTGCATCCCTCCGTCCATTCCTCGCCCAAGACCACGAAGAGCCCACGGCGACAGCTCCGGCTCCCTGGCGCATCCGTTGATGGGCTCGCAAGTCCTGGCTCCCCCCGACACGCCCGCGCCTCCTTCCTCCGCCTTCCCTTGGGTGGGTGAAGACAGCGAACTTTCGGGGCCTGCTTTCTCCTTTCCGGACCCTGTTCCCGAGCTGTTACCCAAAGTGCGTCCGAGTCAAGGGTTGCCGTCACGCCGCCCATTGCCTCTTCGACTCTCTTTCGAGACATCTCCATCTCCGTCTACGCCCGAAAGGGTGTTTTCTTTCACTTCTCCATCTTGGTCGCAAGCTCAAATCAACACCACCAGTTCAGGGAGTGTAAATGCAGCTGCGACTACAAACAGTAACAACAACCTATGCAACGGCGTGGCAAACAACCCCTGGCCAATCAGCAGAAGCACCACTGCAAGCACAGCCAATCCTGTCAGCCCAAGCCCCACGACGACTCAGCAGACAGCCAATCAGCACAACTCTGCCAATGACTCTGGCATCTCATTGGCTGAGGGGGATCTGTTGGGTGCTGCGGTGAAAATGAAGGAACAGCTCTGAGTTAGGTGAAAATGACCAGCATGGATTCTCTTCCAGACTGGTTTAGAGCAGGTCTGACTGATTTAGATATGTTTATCTTTGCCTTGAGTGAGTTAAGATACTGAACATTTGGGTCCTACTTTCTCCTTTATATACCCTGTACCCAAACTGTTATCTCAAGTATTCCTAAAAAACTCAGGGGTTTGCCGTAGCACCTGGAAACAACCCAATCAACATTTACACCAGAGAGGGTGCTTTCTTTCACTCGATTTTGGCTGCAAACTCAGATCAACTTCAGGAAGTGTGAATGTGGTTGTGATGGCTAGCAGCAACGCTAACCTGTGCAACAATGCGGCAAACAACCCCTGGCCAATCAGCAGAAGCACCACTGCAAGCACAGCCAATCCCGTCAGACCAAGCCCCACGACGACTCAGCAGACAGCCAATCAGCACAACTCTGCCAATGACTCTGGCATCTCATTGGCTGAGGGGGATCTGTTGGGTGCTGCAGTGGAAACGAAGGAACAGCTTTGAGTTGGGTGGAAAATACCAGCTTAGACCAGCATGGATTCTCTTCCAGACTAGATTAGAGCTGGTCTAGCATGTCTTTGAAGGCATTTTAAGAAAGCTCAGTATCAAAACCCTGTCCAGGGTTCTCAGAAACGTCTGAGGTAGTGAATAGAAATTCTTTCTGACGTTCTAAAAGAGGAAAAATAAAGATTATGTTGAGAAGTGAGAAAGTTGTTAAATTGCCATCACTCTGTTGTATAAGAAGCACTTGTGCAGAAACTAGTCAATGGCAAGGTAATAAAACACAAAATATAGGGCTTTTTACAAAATATTAACATTTTAGAATAACATTGCTATATTTATGATGGTAATAACTGTGGAAACACATCATCATAGTCTGTGACAAGGGTAAGATGCATAAATTCCATCAATCAAACGGATAATTTGATATGGTTTCCAGTCATTTTTTTTGTTTATTATTATAATGTTGTTGTACATTATGTGGGTGGAGGAGACAGGTCATATAAATCAGTAAAATTATTTGAACGTCTTCTCTGTGTAACTCACATGATATGGGTCATGTGATCTCCACTGTCACTCTCATGCATAGTGTCCATTTGCATTGTTGCAGAATATCTAAAAATATGTATTTTTTTAGATTATAAAATCAAATTGTATGAAAAAGGTCCAGATCCACGCAGATATCCTTTCCAAACAGCCACTGGTGCAGAACAAACCTCTTAAGCACAGTGCATCATGGGACTGTAACAGAATTAAACGGTTTTGTACCAACCTGTGCACTTGAATGAGATGAAAAGAGTCAAAAGCCTTGTTTTTGGCTTGATTTTACTGCAGAATATTTATAGTTGGCATGCAAATATTTAACATGTTTAACATTTATTTATATTTTTATGTATTAAGAGTAGATATTATGGATACATACCCAATGGAAAACTAGCATATAGTTTAGTTTTGCAGTGCATTCACATTTTAATTAATCAATTCTAAAATACTTTAAAAACTACAGGAATTTTCATGACCTTCTAGGCCTGTGTGATTAAATGTTATTTTAGTATCGTTAATGTGCTATTATATAATTTTTTGGCTCTTTCATTTAAAAGCTTAAATAAATTATGCATCGAACTATTCTTAAATCATTTATAAATAGGAAAGTCTTTTATTAACATTTTGAATTGGTTATTACATTTTTTATTTTCCATTTCCATTTTAATTGACTAAGATTTAGTCATTTGTGTTTTCGGTGTAAATTTTATTTTCTTGCTGACTCACTTTCACTTCAACGGGAAAAGCTTTGTGAATTATGCATCTATTCTTAACTTCATTCATCATTAATTATGCATGTCTGTTCTCAAATGTCTCCAGCTCTTTTTTTTTCATTACATCCTGCCAGTAAATATCTTCTATATTTATATGTATACATATATATATATTCCATTCACAGGAAAAAAAAAAAAAAACCACAAACAACTTCGATATTTATATTTTTTATTAAGATCAACTCATTTGGATGATTTCATATAGACTATTGCCTATAATGTGGACTCTATCTACTGTATGGCTTATAAAGGGTTCAGGCAGGATCTCTAGTAAACTACAGCAGAGTTTGTAACTCGTCTGTCAGACACTCATATGGCATTACATGCTTGGCGTACTGACTGCATCATAAACACAGAGAGAGACTGTCTAAGAGCTTTCCTTTCCCAGAGTGTGCTTGTCGAACAGATACTCGGCCATGCCGTTCTGAGGGGCACCCATCCGCCGCAGGCTGCTCACCCAGTCCGCCAGCTCTTTAATGGACTTCACCTGCTCGTCCAGGTAATGCGTCTCCAGGAAATCACAAACCTGTGACAGAAAGATACAGAGATAGCTTTACCCTTTTTGATAGTCAGTTACAATAATTACTTCAACATAAGAACTCTTTACAGACACGGTCTGATCTAGGGTCAGTTTTGGCTTTTTCATGTTCTTATGAATGAGGTCACATAGTGACACATCTGATCTTAAACTAGTGCTCTGAGCTCAAACGGAGATGAAACAACTGAACGGATCAATTCTGTGTCTATTTCCAGCCCACAAAAGGCATTCTGGGTAACTCCCAGAAAAACTGACAGACAAAGCCTGTTCTAGTTGCACCTCTTATGACAAAACACCAAGTATTAGAGTTTTCTTTAGCGCTGTCAAACGATTAATTGCATCCAAATTAAAAGAATTATTTACATAATATGTCTGTGTACTGTGTAGGCCTATATTTATTATATATATATATATGTATGTATAATTTATAATATATATTATATATATACACACACACATACAGTATATATTTTGAAAATATTTATATGTATTTAGATGTATATATTTATATTCATATAATTAATAAATCATATATTTAATAAATAAATGTATCATATTTTTTCTTGAGTGTATTTATACATGCATAATAAATATAGACAGTATACACACACATACTATGCAAACAAAAACTTATTTTGGATGCGATTAATTGTGATTAATAGTTTGACAGCACTAGTTTTTTTTATATAGCAAGTTTCTGACTGAAGAATTTTTTTATTACTTTATAATGATTTTTAAAAAATCTTCTAACCAATAAAATAGTTATTATATATCTATATTATATATCTGAGCATAACTAGGAAATACAGATTAACCATAGGGATTTCCACGACTAAATCACTTCAGTGTCATTTTAGCATTTATTTTTTTTATCATTGCATCATTAATATTATAGTTTTTCCTTCTTCATATTTCAAATTAGTATTTGTTCTAATATTTGACATATTTCATGTTCATTTTAGTTTAAGCTTCAGTAATTTTGTTTTTGTCATTTTTAAATGTCTGCATTTTTAATATATTTTTTAATTTCAGGTTAGGTCATTTTAGTACTTTAAATGAAAATAAATAAACTAGATGTGTTTACTTAAGCTTGCAACTTAATTAAAAATAAGTTTTTGTTTGTCACATTATGTATTTTTTTTATTGTTTTAACACATTTTATTTGTAAAGTCCTGGAATTTTATTATATCTATAAAAACATTAAGAAACATTTTGTTATTTTAAATAAAATTTATTTAACTAAATCTACACACTATTCTTTTTTTTTAATATTTTAAGTTTATTCATGAATAATAAATAAAAATGGTTTTCTTTTTAGTTACAGAAAAACATGTATAATATTATTTTGCATGCACTTACATGTGGATCATTGTGTTGAGTTGCCACCTTGTGAAGCTCCAGCAAGGACAGATTTACGCTCTTTTCCAGAGCCAGAGCACATTCCAGCGCTTCCAGACCACTGCCCCACTCATCCCGATCCGGCTTCTGCACACACACACACATATATACAAACATTACACACACACACACACCAAAAGCTTATTTACTCCATTCATTTGACACTGGAGATACAGCACCTTGATGTCCTGCAGGTAGATCCGTCCTCCTCTTTGGTTCTGCAGACTCATCAGCTTCTCCGCATGTTCTCGCTCCTCCTTAGACTGTTCGCGGAAAAACTTGGCAAAGTTAGGCAAAGACTTGTCATCCCTGTCAAAATAATACCCCTGGAGAGAAGAAGAGTCAACCGTGAGCCCTCATAAATACATTCTGTTAATACAGCGCTCTAGTGATCAGTCATGTAGTAAAAGCCTGCTCTGACCATGGACAGGTAGACGTAAGAGGCGTAGAGCTCCAGGTAAATCTGTCTGTTAATGGCTGCCTCACACTCCTGATGGAAGTTCTGCCTCACCTGAGAAGTCATGATTCTGAAACACATTCACAGAAAACCTCAGAATTGTAGCAATATATATTTCATATATATGCATGTGTTGGTTTTGTAACTTTTGTTATATATAAAAAATATCATATTCAATATTTTTAGTACTAAAATCACAAATAAAAATCTATACAAAAAAAAATGTATGTAATAAATAAATTTAAAATAAATGGCAATAAAAGAGAAAAGTGATTTACATGCTTATTTTGCACTTTTATTTCAAAGGATCTACAAAGAGGTGCAATAATATGTAAATACGTAATCTGTGAACACAGCAGCCCTGTTTATCGAATATAGATTGGTGTATTACTTACCCTGAGACAATATGAATTAATCCTGATCCTAAAACTCGGAGATGAACCCACGCCTGATTTCACAATATGTCCGTATTGTTTAAAACAAGCCAGACAGAGACCCAAAACGAGAGACAGGAGCAGCTCTCTGTCCCCAGCACCAATGAAACGGGTCGCAGTAGAGCTTGTCGATGATCAGGCATAAATTATAGGGCTGTTGTTGACATAAACATACACACACGCGCCTTATTCTGGACCATAAATAAATCCCGAAGGTCACTTTTCAAAATAAAAGCGCTGTTAAAAAAAAGGATCAAAATGACTTTATAAAAATGCACACGCGGGATTTTTACAAATACTTTCAAAAATATAACATATAAAATAATACGTTTGTATTAATTCTTAAAATTAAATAGAATAGGTTAATAAGTTATTCCGGTCCACCTGATGTCGCTGTTTAATGTAGAGGTCTTATAATATGAATATTAATTAAATCTCGATGACGTTCCCGCTAGGAGTATCCAATCATATAAACTGTCGATTAGAGCCCGCCTACTGACGCTTGTCCTGTAGCCAATCAGATCGGAATACTTACGAACGTCAAGTAACGTACTTAATATTCATGAGCAAACCCTCTACCATAGTAGAAGAAACACAGCTTCTGTTAAGTTTAAAATTAAAAATGGATGCTTTGTCGCTGCATCCACCCTCCACTGTGTTTTTTGATTTAGAGACAACGGGTTTAGGTATGTGATTTCATAAACAGCCACGAGTAATGTGCAGAATTTTGTAAACGGTTGTATGAATCAAGCTTTCATGCATGCCTCTACTTCAGTGTTTTGTCCATGTGAAAGCACTTCTGGGCATCCCACTTCTCAAATCCTAGACTATAAAATGTTTATTTCTATTATTTATTTATAATTGTATGTTAATGACATTTCAGGAATAGTTATATGCTGATAATCCGTTTTAATAATGGTCTTACTGTTTTTACTATTATTACTGTCAGTCAATAATTCAGCTTTGTTAAATTTTAAATATATTGAAGTAGGACCAGTCTTTTATTATTATTATTATTATTATTATTATTTATGTTTATTTATTTATTTTGCAAAAAAGTTACTTATTGTCAGTGTTAGGAAGTAACTATTTGCATGTAATAGAATTATATAATTTAATTAAAATAATCAGTTCCAAGAGTTTAAGACACAGAATATGACGTGTTGATTTGATTATTTGCTATTTGGGTTTATATATATATATATATATATATAAACAGACACAGACACACACACACACATATACAGTTTTTTCCAAACCTTTGTCTCCTGTCTTAGCTATACCAAGATTTGATTTCAAAAACAGTATCATGGCTATTAAACTATTTCTTGTTATGGTTTTAAATCAGTGTTTAACCTCAGAACCATCACAAAGTACAAAGACGTACTAAAGTCTGATTATTGGTGGTGGCGGTGCATTAAATTTAAATTATGATCTCAATTTAAGTGGAGGTTTTAAATGTTTAGAAAGTAAAAATTTAAATTTAGAAAAGTAATCTAATGTAATCAGTTATATTAAATAGTTGCACAATTTATTTCCTTTTAAATGGTGTAACTTGCAATCTGTAAGCTATTACATTTCCAAAATAACCCTCCCAACACTAATTATTGAATTTTTTCTCTATCTCCAGATCCCTCGTGTGATATCGTCCAGCTGGCTGCAGTGAGTGGAGGTCACACTCTTAACCTCTTCATGGTTCCCCGTCGGCCGATGCAGCCCGGGGCGTCCAGGATTACCGGCTTCAGTGTGAGACGTCAGCGTCTGTTTCTCCATCACAGGCCGGTGCTCACCAGCTCTCTCCGAGAAGCCCTGGTCTCCTTCATAACCTTCCTCCGGATGCTGGGCCGGCCGGTCCTGATGGGTCACAACATCCGCAGGTTTGACTGCCATGTTTTGGCCAGAGCTCTGGATGAGTTCAGCCTGAGGTCAGACTTCCAGAAAGAGGTTTCTGGATTCGTGGACACCCTTCCTTTGGCCCGCCAGCTTCTCAAAGACAGCGGCCTAAAGAGCTTCAAGCAGGAGAACTTGGTTAAGACCCTCCTGGGAGTTTCATATGTGGCCCATAATGCTCTAGAGGATGTACAAACCCTGCAGAAACTCTACTGGGCCCTGAAGCCCACAGCCAATCAGATACATCAGCACATTTTTACTCTCGACTCATTGGCTACTGCAGCTGTCAGTCAAGCTCCAGTTAGAGCATCTGGACAGAGCGGTTTATGTGAACGCTTCAGTAAAGCGGTGGATGTTGCGAGGGAAGATAGAGCAGGGGAACGTTTGGATGTCTGATTCATGATCACAGATCAGAAGCATTTCTTTAAATCAGTATTTATAACGTTAAGATCCTTTTATTGAAAAAAACGCAATATTGTTCATTGGTAATATTTATTTTTTGGTTATCAATAAATGATGTATTTATATTTTTAAATAAATAAATGTATTTAAATACGTCTTTTTTTTTAAAAAAATATTTCATTTAGTTATTTAATAAATCGTATTTATATATTTTATTTGTATTTTGATTATATTTATGCAATTTTAAATGCTAATATTTTTATTTATTATCATGCATTATTTGTTTTATAATTTAAGTTTTTATAAAATATTTATTTACAGTATATAATTTATAATTTTATGTAAACAGTCCTTCCGAAATCATTCTAATACACTGATTGGTGCTCAGCTATTATCAATTGATATTTTAACATTTGTGTATATTTAGTTATATAATTTATTAAAATTATTATTTTATTTCTAATATATGTGAATGAAAGATATATAACACATAATACATTTTATATTTATTATTCTTTTTTTATTATAATTTTTTTTTTAATAGTCAATAATCAATCTGTTTTTGGGGGAGGCCCATAGGGATCAACTATTAACCTTCATTTACATGTCAGGACTAGATCTTCTCAACTGCATTTTGTTTTGTAAATTTTTCAAAAATGTAATTTATGTATTTGTGTAAGTACAGGGTACAAATATAAAACAAAATTTTACAACTATTTAAAAACAAAATGACATGTAACATACAGAAGTTAACAATAATTCAATATTTGGTGAATAATTAAATCAATATTTACATCATAATAAATATTTAAACCAATATTTTTGACTGAAAGTTTAAAAAAGCTCTATTATGCCTTGTCAGTCTATACTGTATGTACAGACTTTTGAAATATAACACGACCATGACGTACTCCGAAATGCATTGTTATATGAAATTTTGCTTTGATATCCTAGTTGAACTCCGTCCAAAAGGAAACAGCATAAGAACAGCAACTCAACACGGTGTAAATGTGTAAAAAGCAAACACTGTGATCCAATAAAATCAGTTGACGCCCAGGCTGAATGATTAATGGGAAACCTGTTATGCAAGTTCAAAACGGTCAGAAATGAGCAGGTGAGAGGTTAAAGAACCGTTATTTATTAGGGATTACATACAGAGGTCTTCTTATCAGACACATGCTCCATTACATCTCAGAAAGCACCATACATTCATTCACTCAGACTTCTGCCATCACCCGTCGCATGCTTTGATCCCAGAACACTTCAGAGTAACACAGGTCCAAAAATATAGAAAGAATCCTGGAAATCAACACCTGGTTTTACGTGTACGAATCTGAAGAGGCCACTAAAAATACAGTAAACAAACATTAGGGTGCCGGTAATTCCCAGCATCCTTTGTGCTCTCCACACTGCTAGTGCAAATAGTAACTACAGCAATAAAGCATAACCACAGATCAAGCCATACAGTGACTTATAAGGGAGGATAAAAACGGTAACAAAGTTTCACGTGTGCTGTAAGAAAACACTGGCAGGGTTATTATTTTAAAACAGTTGCACTGGTAATCAAATTACAAAACTCATGACTGTCACAGGAGAGCTTCGTTTAGCAAGAAATTCTTTAATAAAATGGTTCTTCATGGAAGAGTGTATCCTTAACAAGGACTCATTGTTCTTTAGCAGTAGTACCATGAAATAGGTCTTAAAAGGTTTCAAGTGTATGTTACCGGGTTTTTATGTAAATGTAAAATTGTTACTGTCCTCCATTTGGGTTTTTATTTTTTGAACGCATGCAAAAATCTCTGATGAAACAAATTTCGTTTCATAAAGTGTTTATATCTTGCAGCCAATAGTGAGTGATCATGCATCCGTGCATTTGACTTTTTTGCGCCAACGTGAAATCAAACCTGACTTTGTTTACTTTCTTTAAGGAATAGTTCGTGCAAAAATGAAAATTTGCTGAAAATGTATTCACCCTCAGGCCATCCTAGATGTAGATGAGTTTGTTTCTTCTTCAGGTTAGGAGAAATGTAGCATTAAATCACTTGCTCACCAATGGATGTGAATGGGTGCCGTCAGAATAAGAGTCCAAACTGCTGATAAACACATCACAATAATCCACCAGTCATCCATATTTTATTAAAAAATGTTCAATATCTTAATGGTGTTTTTGGTTCTTACGAACACACACGTTTTCACTTCTCATGATATTCATTAATGGACTGGAGTGGTGTGGATTACTGTGGTTTTTATCAGCTGTTTGGACTCTCATTTTGACGGCACCCATTCACTCCAGGTTTACAGAGGTTCACAACCCGCCCAAAAACTAGCCCAGTAAAATTGTGTTCTGGGGGTAAAATAAGTTTTTTGGCAGGGTTCCTGTGGTAATAGTCGCATTCCAGGGGCTAAAAAACTTAGTACTGGAGTCGCTTCAATCAGCAGACATGAAAAACAACCCACGGCAACACCATCCACTGATGAGCAAGTGATGTAATACTACATTTCTCCAAAACTAATCAACATCCTGGATGGGCTGAGGTAAGTACATTTTCAGTAAACTCATTTTTGGATGAATTGCTGCATTAATGCTGGTGGTTTAAACTCTCATTTTGGTCGGACTTCATTCTAGAACGCCCACATTTTATCATCCAATCAAATTCCATCCTGCATTTTTTTCCCCTCGTAAATGTTACAATATTAAAGTAAAATGGTGTGAACCGCATTTCATGTTGACTCAAAGGAATTACATACTTTTACATATTTCAAAAGAACATGCAGAGGTTTTTTTATTGCAGAATCATAATTAAATCTGTTTTATTACATATTTTGTCATTTATTGATTAAGCATAGCTATTTTAACACTAAATACTCCATCTTAAAGGGATAGTTCACCCAAAAATGAGAATTCTGTCATCATTTACTCTCAAGTTTTTACAAGTAAGCGAACAGTGGCTGATGCCCATTGATTTCCATAGTGTGAGTCAATGAGGACCAGAAACGATTTGCTTACTAACATTCTTTAAAATAACTTATTTTGTGTAAGAATGAGACACAGGTTTGGAACGACTTGAGCCTGAGTAAATGACAGAGTTTATTTTTTGGGTGAACTGTTCCTTTAGAGGTTGTTCATCATGCATGTTCAAGATGAAGCCAAAAACATGGGACCGTGATTTCTACTTGAACTTTGTTTGGCCCGTTGGTTTAGATCAGGACAGAACAGGAGGTTTATGAAGCGGACGTCTCCTACAGTAGGCAGCAGGCTCTGAACATGGTCATGCCTGACGATGATGTCAGCTGTAAAGAGACGCTTTCATTGGCTGAGATGAACAGCACGGAGCCGCGGGTCAGAGTGATGTCAGAGAGGGCCGCAGCAGACGTGGCGGTGGCCTCTCCGTCGATGACCAGCAGGATGCCGGCGGAGTCCAGCGCGCTCACGGTGTACTGCTGCGCCGAGGCCGGGATCTGAGGATAACACAGTATAACGTTACTCTTAAAGGGGTAGTTCACACAAAAATGAAAATGTGTCATTGATGACTCACTCTCACGTCGTCCCAAACCTGTAAGACCTTTTGCTCATCTATAGAACACACCACTATTTTTAAAAATAGGCTCATTTTCCAACTCTCCAAGAGTTGAACAGTTGAGTTTTACCGTTTCTGAATCCATTCAGCCGATCTCTGGGGCTGGCGGTAGCACTTTTAGCTGTAGCTTAGCATAGATCATTGAATCTGATTAGACCGTTAGCATCACACTCAAAAATGACCAAAGAGTTTAGATATTTTTCCTATTTAAAACTTGACTCTTCTGTAGTTACACTGTGTACTAAGACCGACAGAAAATGAAAAGTTGAGATTTTCAAGGCCGATATGGCTAGGAACTTAATAATCCAATGAACTTTGCTGCTGTACCATGGCTGCAGCAGGCACAATGATATTACGCAGTGCCTAAATAAATCGCTTCAGACTTATGAAGCTTGCGTTCTGTAAGTGAACATATCTTTATTGTTCATCCCAAAGAGGCACAAAATCACTTTCACAGACTTTCACATTAAATGTTCCCTCCTGATGGAATGACCTGCTCAACTCAAATCGAGTCAAGAATTGGCTAAAAACACATCTCTACCATCTTTATCTGACCCTCTAACTCTAGCGGTCGCTATTCTAATTCTATTCTTTAAAAAACACACACAAACAAGCTTGCACCTTTTCGACTTGCACTCTATTAATTTACTAAAAATTATTAATTATTATTAATTTTTTTTGGTATTCCATTTCTTTTCATTTATTATACAATTAAAAGCAAAAAAGACCCCTAACACTAGCTTGCTCTATTATTATTCTATTTTATCTGTTTCTATTTATATAAAAAACACCTTGCTACATGTATTATGTTAAGCTAACTGAGACTTGTTATAGCATTTGCGTATCATTGATTGCTTCCATTGTCCTCAGTTTAAAGTTGCTTTGCATAAAAGCGTCTGCTAAATGACTAAAAGTAAATGTTTTCTTTGCGCACAAAAAGTGTATATCTTATAGCTTCGTAAAATTATGGTTGAACCACTGATGGACTATTTTAAAGGAATAGTTCACCCAAAAATGAAAATTCTGTCATCACTCTCAAGTAGTTCCAAACCTGTATGCATTTCTTTTGATGTTTCTGTATGAAGATACTTTGAAGAAAGTTTGTAAACAGGCTGTTTTGGGTCTCCATAGTACTACTTTTTCTACTATGGAAGTCAGTGGTGACCCAAAACAGCCTGTTTACAAACTTTCTTCAAAATATCTTCCCTTGTGTTCGGCAGAACAAAGACATTCACACAGGTTTGGAATTACTTGAGGATGAGTAAATCATGACAGAATTTTCATTTTTGGGTGAACTAATCCTTTAACGATGTCCTTTCTGCAATTTTGGACCTTGGTCATGTAGTACCCGTGCTGTCTATAGAGGGTCAGAGAGCTCTCAGATTCCATCAGAAATATCTTGATTTGTGTTCTGAAATCAGGTTTGGAACAACACGAGTGTGAGTAATTAACAGCATAATTTTCATTTTTGGGTGAACTGTCCCTTTAAGCTGAGCAGCTGGAATAGGGATAATGTATATATCTGAGGAAAAGGCTGGCGCACCTGTATTCTCATGACGGTGAAGTCTGGCACAGGAGGGTCATAGAGGTAGACGCAGGGGTCAGCATTATCCCGCACCCAGGGGAAGATTTTGGCACTGACTGGAGCCGGGCTGTAGTTCAACATCTCACACAGCGTGTCCACGTCAATGTATTTGGGAGTGAGTCCGGCACGTACAGTGTTATCAGAGCACGCCATACACTCCACACAGTCTGGAGGAGCCAGCCAGTTATACATGGAATACATGAAGATGAAATATTGCATGTTAATAAATAATTAATAATAATAATAATAAGTATATTTCACAAAAAAGGTGAACTACGCAACCTCCATGGAAAAAAATTAATATTAAATGAATATTACAAATTACTAAGTGAATATCAGTGAATATATTTCACAAAAAGTACGAGGGCACAACATAGATGTGATAAACTAATATTAATTAATATTATGGATTTAAAAAATGAATATTAATCATTATTTGTAACAAAACATAAACATGAATTAAAAAAAAAACTATACAAATTAAATGGAACATTTCGGTATTAATGAATATTAAATAAATATTATTTATTTTTCAGTAAATATAAGTAATGACTATATAGCACCAAAAATGTCAACTACAAGGAATACATGAAAATTAATGAAAATTAAAAGAATATTACAAATTACTACATGAATATATATATATTTAAACAATAAACAGCAACTATGCAACATACATGGAGCAAATTAATATTAAATTAATATAGATTATTAATTTATATATTTTATAAGTACAGTTACACAACCTGGATATAAATAAATATTAAATTAAGATAAATTAATATATGTATATTTTTTAAATTACAACAATTGATCATTTGAATATTAATAAATATCAAATAAATATTTTTTAATATTAATGAATATATTGCACGAAAAACTACAAACGAATATGAAACAAATGAATTTATTTCTATACTATACAATAAATATTAAGGAATATTAAATGAATATTATGGATTATTAATTAATATATTTTAAATAAGTACTAACACTAACACAACCATCATGGAATAATTGAATATTGAATACAGATTCATTAATATATTTCACAAAAATTACCTGCTCTAAGAATATATTTTAAGAAAATGCAAACTTGGTTTTTTTTAAATAGATTTTTTCAGGCTCCACATAAATATACTATGGTTTTATCATGGTACATGCCCCAAAACGTGTTTTATTAATATTGTGGTGACCTCTAACCTCCAGACAGATAAGCGTGAGGCTCATTTGCTCCCAGGAACATGGCCTCCCCCGGCTGCAGCACGATTAAGTTCAGGAAGTAAATGGAAAAGCATCCGATGTCCCCTGGATACTGGGAGTGCAGCCGCAGCAGCAGTTCTCCATTACTTCCAGAGGTGTCTTTGACGGCAGCCTCTGGAACAAAAGAACAGGTCGGACGGGTTTCGTCTGAATCGATGGGATAGAGCCGGAGTAACGTGAATAACATGCTGGCACACGAGGGAGTGGAAGCCTCTCACCTTCCTCTGAGATGCGTTTGACCAGCATGTTGAGCTGATCGACGAACAGCTTCTTCTCACAGTTCATCATCCTGGTGAAACATTTCTTCAGAGCGAGAGACATCCGGCTCGGGTCTCCATCGGCGCTCTGGAGCTCCTCGGCAGCTTCGTTACCGACCAGCGCTCGGAACTCTGGGACATCTGAAAAACCACACAATGGTCCATGGGAAATGCTCTTCGCTAGGGATGTAACGAATAACCGCGAGCCACTTGAAAATCGTTTCAAATCTGTTGAGATGCTAAACAATCAGGGGTAGGAGTTTATGTGAAATTACACCTGAGGAGAACTTACTGTCTTTAGAAAAGTTTGGATGGTATTTTTGTATAACGCATATAAAAGTATTACAATTATTATTTATTATTAAAGAAACAGCAGAGCTGAATGAGATGCAGATTTACTCTCCGCCAGCAGGTGGCGCTTAAAGCGTTTCCTTGGTTACCGCTGTGAACAAAGCAGCAGTAACCAAGGAAACGCTTTAAGCTAAGAGTGAATCTGCATCTCATTCAGCTCTGATATTTTTATGTATAGTTTCAAGTCAAACCAATCAGTTTTTGCTTCGAAATTAAATAATCTACAGCAATTCAGAATAAAAACTGCTCATGCCAGATGTATGCAGCATCTTTGTTTGGTTTATGATTAAAATGCAGTGGTTCCCTTTAACTTTAAATGGAAAGAGCACCAGACAAAGCCTTATTTTGTTTATATGAAGAGGTTTCTTTCATTTGTGTTACTTATTGATCTGATATGGGGCCTGTTTAAAAATTTAAATGTAGTTTTGTTATTTACATTTACATTATATTTGAATTTTGTTATTCAGCAGATGCTTTTATCCAAAACAACTTAAAAAATGAAGACAAAAGCAATCAACAATAATAGCACAATAATATGCAGGTGCTATATTAGTATATTATTACAGTGTTGTAAAGAAACATGCAGCATTTTGTCCAAGCAATAATAAAAGGACACGTTTAATTTATTATTGGTCTAAAATTTTGAGTTGAGTGAACTGTTGCAACCCAATTAACTTCTGTAATGTGACATATGTTTTTCTTTACAGATTTGAAAAGTATTACTCTTATCATAGTGCACATTTCTCTGCCTTAACATTAGATTGAGCGGCGATGTAAGATTTCAGCTGATAAGCCATATTTAGTTGATGAATAATAAGTGAGTGTTTGGATGTCCTGCTGGATGCACTGCATTACCACAAACCAGCCATCAACCATCTGTCCATCATGGATTGAGTAACTTCTGCCACTAAGCGACTAATAAAGTTTTGGTCGGCCAAGCCTCTTCTGCTTGACTAACGATTAGTATTAGTAGGATATTTAAAGAGAAAAATTATGAATAGCAACATAAATAGGATTGATTTTTGGCTCATCTGACTGCTTTTTCATTCAGTCAGTTCATTGAACACTTACTTTTGAGGAAGCCCAAGATTTCATCCATCGGCCGAAAGCCGCAGAGACCTTCAAACGGAGTGAGAGCGATGGCCATCTCCGGTTTGTGGTTGCTGTCTGGGTAGTGTTCAGGAAACTGTGCATGGAGCCTAGCAGCCAATTCCTGCCAGTTAACAATTAATGAACAGTATTTATTAAAAATATAAACCTTTTCCGACAGTATAAGTCTTTACTATTATTTATTTTATTTAACACATCATTCAAAAATGAATAAAAGTGTTACAAAACTTTTATGTTTTCAATAAATGCTGTTCTTTTTAACATCATATTCATCAAAGTATCCAGAAAAAAGCGTCAAACGTTTCCGATACTGATAATAAATGGGCATATTAGAGTGATTTCTGAATGATCATGTGATCTGAAGACTGCAGTAATGATGCTGAAAATTCACATTTGATTACAGAAATAAATAATAATTTAAAGTATACTAAACTAGAAAAGAGTTCTTTTAAATCGCAATGTTTTTTTTAAATAAAGCGACCTTTATTCCAAACGGTAGTAAATGACAGCATTACTGTTCAATAGTACTGTCTCCAATCTCACCCGGTTGGGATGTGCCTGGATGGACAGAGCCGTGTTGACGGACAACACTTTAAAAAGGAAAGGGAGCTGCCCGTGGAATGTGTCTTTGACCTTTGACCCCAGGCATCCTGGGAAATCTGCAATCCACTGTCCCAGTGTCCTCTGGGATATCCTGTTGTCTTTTATGAGAGCGTCTCCTTTGGGGTGGGCACCCATCCAAAGCTTGAAAGAAAACAGAAAACAAAGATGTAATGATTACACAATATATATCATAACACTTTACTATAGAGACCAGTTCTTACTATTAACTAGTTACTTATTAGCATGCCTATATTGGCTGTTCATTAGTACTTAAAAGGCACATATTCTGCATCCCTAACCCTACCCAATACAACTATTATTAAGCAGGAAATAAGGAGTTTATTGAGGCAAAAGCTTGGTTAATGGTTTGTTAATAGCTTTTAATAAAGTGTGACTGTTCTTAATGGTGAAGTGCATCATTTCTAAAGAAGAATGGAATGTTAAAATAACAGCTCCTTTAAGATGGTTATTTATACAACAATAAAAGATGGTAATACATCTGTGGCTTTATTAATAGACTGACACATGAAGTGAATGTCACGCTGACCTTTAAGAGAGCTGCTATTATCAGAGACACTTGTGCTTGTGTTCAATAATGTGTACAACAGACATACTATAAACAAATGCATAGGATGAATCATGAACCCTCCACAAGAGTACTAATAATATATGCTTTGTCTTTTGCAATCCCAATAAAATGTTGAGTTTTATTTAATTAATGTTTAATAGGTTTCAGAACAAACTATTTATTGTTCGTTTACAAGTTTGCATTATTGACATGGTCTCACTTTAAAGAAAAAAAAAAGGAATGTAAGGAGTGAAATAACAAATGTCCAAAGACTGGTAGGAAAAAAGCCAGGTTTAATAAAGAAATAGTTAAAATAAATATAACAATTAAAATAAATAAATGATTGTTAATAATAATAATAATAATAATAATAATAATTATAAAAATAATGTGTAGTGCCATCACACTCACAAAATGTAAAAGTCTTTCAGTTTTTCGGCGGTGAGTGTATTTTTATTATTATTATTATTTTAAATAAAATGTTATTTTTATTATTAAAGGGTGTAAATAACAACAACAACAACAATAATAATATATTATATAATAATTATGTAATAATAAAGTATGTAATAATATTACATAATAATAAAGTTTAATAATCTCTGCATTATATTTAGTTTTTTTAATATATTCTAATGCTCCTACTACTAATAATAATAATTTAATATTAATAACAACAACAGCAATAGCATTATTACACAATACATATGTTATACACTTTGCAGCAACCTAGAATTAAACTGTTGCTCTCGTCTGGCACACTATTTCCATCTTTTAACCCTCATAAGGTCCACCTATAACCACCTTTTCCTTAACGAAAAAAAATGTTTCCTTCATCTCAGTGGAATAAAATTGTGTGACTTTTCATCATTTTCCATCTATATTTACATAAAAAAAACTGGACTTGATTCGGTCTTTCTGAAGGTGTGTAATTTTTTTAGGGGTCAATATGACAATTGTTGTATAATTAATGTTTATAATTAAACGTTTATAATGTTTAACGTTTAAATGTTTATAATTAAACATTAATTAAATAAAACTCAGCATTTTAATGGGATTGCAAAAGACAAAGCATATATTATTAGTACTCTTGTGGAGGGTTCATTAAACAGGAAATAAGGGACTTATGAGGGTTAATACTATAAAGTTGCTTTGACACAATCTGCATTGTAAAAAGCAATATACTTGATACATTATTATAAATACATCATTATAAATGTATAATAATAGTAATGCCAGAGCTTCTCGTCTTGGCTGAGAGCCTGGGTGGGTGTGTTTGGGTCAGCAGTATTTTGCTCAGTGTTTCAGGGCTGGTCCATGCTGTACCTCTGCATAGGGTTTGGCCTCCTCTATGAGAGCCTGAGGGTCTCCACCGAGCACCAGCCGGGCCACCTCACTGTCCAGGCCCACTTTACCCCAGGCATAGCTCTGCACCACACAGCACAATGGAAACACTGCGAAAAGACACCACACACATCTGACTCTGCACCGATCGTATGAATGAACGGATGGCTGTGGATCTCATTCATGAGAAACGCTAACGCGCTCAAATCCAGCAGCATCAAATAACTAACACACACAGACAGCACGACAACCACAGACAGTCCTGCTTTAACACTGTACCTTTCGCGCTGTGTGTGCCTGAATAACGCGTAAAATACAGAATGAAATGCACAGCGAGAGATTTAACTGACCTTTCACTTCCGCCATGTCTGCGACGTTGACAGCCACGTAGGTGACGTCACAGCCCGCCAACCAATCACGAGCCTTCAGATGTAAATAAATATTATAAAATAACTTTTTCATGTATATTAGGTTAACAAAATTAATAGGTTAAAAATACAATACAAAGCTTTCATACTATTATTATTTTCATATTATATAAAAACAATAGAGAGAGAGAAATAAAACGTAAAAAAAGCACGAACTACTTTATGTAACAAATTATAATCAGTGCGCAAACTATAAAATAAGTAAATAATTCTAATAATAGTAAATGCTGTAACAGCCTTTTCGTTTTACATGTTTACAAAACAAGTTCTACGAGGCTATATATATATATATATATATATATATATATATATATATATAATTATGTTGAATTGAACTTGTTTAATATATTAATAATAATAATAGAACAATATTATTAAGAATACATGACATTGCTTTCTCCATCCTATCAAAGTAACTGCAATACATCAATGCAAACATAACATATTGACATTTCAGATTAAATAAGATAAGAATGAAGTCTAAAATGAATTGCAAAAAACAAAAATATCAATACAATGTAGTAAGGATCATTTGTTTGCATTTTTAATGATTAAAAAAACTATAAAAATGTATAATTTATAACCTGTAAAATATAAATTTCTTTATTATAATTATACGTCTATTTTTTTTAATGTTTTTATTTTTTTTTCACATTATAAATATTCAATGAATTTAAACGTTCATTTAAAAAAATGCGAAACTGAAATAAAACAGCTGATTAACAAAAAAATAAAATAAAATTTAATTAATTGAAAGAATAAATGAATGATTAAATAAATAATGAGGGTTTTATAATAGGCTAAATTATCAACAATTTACTCAAAGTGCTAATATTTTCTAAAACTTGACACACATTTAATGTTTGCTATGCAGAATATTACAGTTTACCGCATAATTTGTTTTGTTTGTTTACCACATAAAACCAACAAGCGTCTACGTCACCTGATGACGTCGCTGCGCATGCGCGTCACGCACTCACTACGGAAGCGCAGAGAGGAAACAGCAGTGATCGCAGCTCCGGTGCCGCTCGCTTTGGACTCTAAAGGCGGATAAAGCCCATTATAATGTCGGGATTTGACTCCAACCCGTTTGAAGACCCTGTCGACGTCAATCCCTTCCAGGTGAGGAACACAGGAGAAGCGCTTCGGAGGGTTTGAGCCTGAAGTTCGCGGGAGTTCAGCGGGGTTTGTGCTGATGATGATGGGGAGTTTTGGGTCAGATGAGTTCGGTTCGGCTGTTGACGTGTCACCGTCGCTGCTGCTGCGCTGGGTTAGTTAGCTAGTTGGTTAGCTAGTTGTTGCTGGTGAAGGGTGTGGATCCGCACAGGTTTGGTGACACGCTGAAGGCCAGGACGCCACTCCTATTAATGTCACAACAGAGACTTTATAAGCTCTGCGAGACTCTGATCACCTGCCCTTCTTCACGCGCGCTAAAGAAAGCACGACCGAGCTAAAGTGCATTACAAAAAAACTCATATTTCTGAGTACATTTGATCAGGACATGCAGGGCTGCACAGCAGGTGAAAAGTGAAATAAGTGCGATTTCCATATTAAGTGAAAACAATCAAATATACAATGCAAAAGGTCAGGATCTCATGATACAGAGGTATATTTAACAAATAACATGATTCTTAAAAAAAGAAAGAAAAAAAAGTCTAGGTTAAAATGTATGCAAATATAAAATGTATATATATATACACTACCGCTCAAAAATTTGGGGTCCGTAAGATATTTAATGTTTTTTTAAAGATGTTTCTTCTGCTCATCAAGGCTGCATTTATTAGATTAAAAATCCAGAAAAAACTGTAATATTGTG
>JAUMHE010000085.1:2183805-2197761 GCA_032359235.1 Enteromius mattozi | reverse complement strand
AAGACTCTATAGAGGAATGGTTCACCCAAAAATGAAAAACTGTCATCCACGATTAAGATGAGTTTGTTCCCTTTCAGTCGGTCACTCCGACATGAAGTCTCCGTTCCCTTCTTCAGGGAACGAGAGTTACATACATAACCGAGACGTTTCTTCATCAGATTTGGAGAAATGTAGCATTGCATCACTTGCTCAGCAATGGAAGTGAATGGGTGCCATCAGAATGAGAGTCTAAACAGATGATAAAAACACATCACAATAATCCACACCACTCCAGTCCATCAGTTAGTGTTTTGTGAAGCGAAAAGGTGAGTGTTTGTAAGAAACAAATCCATCATTAAGACTTCTGGCCAAAATATGAGTCCATGACCAAGTTCATCACCTGCTGTCCTTTCACATTAAAACACCAACATATTTGTTTAGATCTGTTCTTGTTTGTAAATGGTGTTTGATTTGTGCATATTTCACTCCTGATTCAGACTGGACCACTTTTCACCAGAGAAAGCGATATAAACTATAAACTCGTATTTTAGCGGGAAGTAATGGCTTAAAGGTAAAACCTCTTAATAATGGATTTTTTGTTATAAAACACACAGCTTTTAGCTTCATAAGATATTAATTGCTGGGATGGAGTGGTGTGGATTATTGTCATGTGTTAATCAGCTGTTTGGACTCTCATTCTGACGGCACCCATTCACTTCCATTGCTGAGCATTATATATATATGTGTGTGTGTGTGTTTATACACACATATGCATGTACATGCATGCATAGATACATTATAAGTAATATTGTTTATTAATTGTGTGCCCCATCCTCCTGTGTATGTATAATAAATAAATAAATTATTATTGAATAATGTTAATATACAGCTAATAATGTAATTATAATATAATATAAACTTTCCTGATTTTGATTGCTTCCATTGTCCTCATTTGTAAGTCACTTCCGATATAAGCATCTGCTAAATGACTAAATGTAAATATAAATGTCTCTTTCAGGATCCGTCTGTCACACAGGTGACTAACTCTGGCATCGATCGTATTGAAAGTTTCAGTCCGTTTCCTGATGGCAGCTCAGTGGCGGTGAGTGATTAATATCTATAGCAGGGCCATAACTGTGCTCTGAACTCTGATGTAATAAAGCAATAAGCTACTAAGAAGCTAAGAGTCCATGAGCTCGGCTGATTTTACCACAGTAAAATCTTGCCTATTTAAAAACTTGCTTATTTGTTGCACTGTAGAACGGTTTTATACCTCAATATACGACCCCAAGTGATGTAATGCTCCAGCAGCAATATGATAGAAACCAAATACCAGCGCTTTGCATTTTAACATGATTTAAGACCACAGTATTTGATGTTTTCTCCATCAGGGGAGCACCATCCCGGCCTCCAGCGGCCCGTCTCAGCCCGCCGTCCTACAGCCGTCAGTGGAGCCCAGTCCACAGGTCAGCGTCTCTCTCACACACACACACACACACATCTGAGAGGCTCTAACAGGGCGTGTCTGTCTGCGCAGGCCACGGCTGCAGCTGCGCAGGCCAGTCTGATCAAACAGCAGGAGGAGCTGGAGAGGAAAGCAGCTGAGCTGGAGCGACGAGAACAAGAGCTGCAGAGCCGAGGAGTACCGACAGGTAACACACACACACACACACCTCTCATGAACGATAGAGCCTGCGAGACCCTTCTGTTCACATCAGAGACAGTATCCCACAATGCAATGCTTCTGACTTCACCTAGCACTGTCAATCCAGTGAATAACCTGAAAGTAATCACAGGAACTATTTAAAGTCCTATCGTTCTTATTGATAACTATAGTTTTTATTAATATTTTGAATTATAATATATAGATATTTTGTTTATTTCATTTTAAAGTCATTTGTGTTTTCATTAGTCATTTTATTAGTTTTTGTTTTGTTGAAATATGTCTATATAATTATTACATTTTAGTTTTAATGTTAACTAATGAATCTTATTGTAGAGTGTTACCAAAAAAATCATTATTTGATATAAACTCAATTCTAAATGCAGTAAAATAAATTCTGATAAAAAAATATAAACTAATTTTATTTCCGTTAGTTGCCAGGACAGTGTTTCTCATTTTCATTTAGTTAAACTTCACCAAATAAATAAATAAAACTGAAATAAAAAATTTAATGCATGTTTAAAAACAAGAAGCAATAAAAATGGCAAAAACACACGACTAAATTACTAAAACTTATAGAAATGTTTTTCTTTTTTAATTTTATTTCTTTTGTAACTACATTATTTAAAAGAAACTATAAAAGTTTTAATAAAAACTATAACATCTCAACGATTCTAAAATACCTGTCAACTACCTGAAATAAAATATGTTTTAATATAATTAAATATAATGTACAGTAGTCAACATTTGAAGAGGATGAGTTCATCAAAGTGAGAGATTTTAGGACAGCTTTGATGAAAGTTTTTGATTCACTTCAAATATTGCCTGCTGTATATTACTTTAATGTATTAATTAGTGCTGTAAATGATTAATCGTATTCATAATAAAAGTTTTTGTTTACATAATATGTTTGTGTACTGTGTATATTTATTATGTACATGTGTGTGTTTATTTATATACACACATAATAAACATGCAGAGTACATATACATATATAATGTAAACGAACACAATTGCGATTAATCGTTTGACAGCACTAGTATTATTATATTTGGCCGAGAGAGCTCAACGTGCTGCAACTTAAAAAAATACATGCAAATAGAGAAAACATTTTCATCAAATTGAAAATACAAGTGCTACAAATCCTCACAACAAAGCACGGACCACAATGGAAATGTTTCAAGGGGAACCAAAAGAGTGACGGACCCGCTGCAATATGGGCTTGATGCAGAAGATGGCGCCGGTGAGCTGCATATGAAACTTGGCTAATTATAATTATTATAATTATAATTTTAAAATTAAATAGCAGATTTTGTATATCAAAGGCAAAAACATCCTCCCTAAATTATTGGGTACCTCTGTGTGAAAATTCATCAAGAGACAACGCAGAGAATGCTTCCTTTCTTCTTTTGAGTCAGTCGAGGATCTCTTCATTTAAACACAAATATACACACATAAAAGTACATCATGTTCTGACTGCTGTTTATACGATCAGAACTGTCAAACGAGACGCTCAGTGAATTCTGCATGTGTGTTTTATTGTCGGATAGCGTAACTGTAACTGCACAATTTAACACAATGTAGCCTACGGTAAGTTTGCATTAATCAAAAGATCAGTGTTTGCATTTCCCTGTGTGTATTATTAATGTTTATCTTGTAAGATCTGTTGCATAAATCATTAAATGTCTGTAAGCATTGCATGTTTTTACGATTTATTTTGCATTAATTATATCAAATAAATCTTTTTGCGTTAGTTGTATCCTTTTGTATGTTGTAAGAAATTGATGATTATTACGCTCAGTCGAAAATATATAATATATATAAAATATATAATTTAAGAAAAAATGCGTATATGGGCGTCTGTCTCACCTCAGACTTGTTCTTCTCAGGCAAACAGAACAACTGGCCTCCTCTTCCCAAATTCTTTCCCATGAAGCCTTGCTTCTACCAGGACTTCTCTGAGGAGATCCCGCTGGAGCATCAGAGACTCTGCAAAATGATCTATTACCTGTGGATGTGTGAGTTTACAGGCAGATCAGTACTCTTTACATACTCCTCATCTCATTTTCAACCTTTATTTTACTAAAAAAGTGTTCTTTTAGTATTGATTACATAGTGTCATAATATTTATTCATATTTAGAATTTACTATTATATTTTCAGTTAGTTTTATTTTTAGTGTACTGCGTTTGGCTCCCTGAGAATTAGCACAGCAAGTACATATTATTACTCTATTGTTGGTTTCGATCGCTTCTTTTTTCCTCGCTTTGAATAAAAGCATCTGCTAATGACTAAATGTAAATTCCCTTTATTTTTTTGAGCAGTGTATATTGATTTCAGTTGTCCAAATTTTTTTATGCATATTATTTTACATATTCCTTGTTTAAGTTTTCAGCTAAAAGTTGTCATTTCAATTTTTAATATTTCTCTTTAGCTTTTTTCTTTTCTTTTTTTTATTATTAGTATTATTATTTTAAATTTTTTAACTTAAAACTACTTCATTGCAGTTAGTTGCCGAGGCATTACAATTTTCAGTTGTAAACATTTCCATGTAATATTAATATTTGATTTGATTTATTTGCAGCTATATTTCTTTTGTCTAAAACCATTTTTAATAGCTTTTACTATTTGGTAGTTAATTAGTTTTAGTTGACAATATCTGTACTGAGATGAAAACATACATTATTAGATGATGTGTATAAAACTTGGAAATACATCATTTTAAATTGTCCTGGCTTCAATGCTGAATAAAACATTATATTATGTGTTTGTTTGATAGATGATGTGTATAATCGGACTGAGTCGTGGCGTTTGGCTCTTGTGTAACCTGTGTGTGTGTGTGTGTGTGTGCAGGGCAGTGTGTGACTCTGTTTCTGAACGTTCTGGCCTGTCTAGCTGAGTTCACCACTAACAAAGACGCAGGGGTGGACTTCGGTCTGTCCATCCTCTGGTTCATCCTGTTCACTCCCTGCTCCTTCCTCTGCTGGTTCAGACCCGTCTATAAAGCCTTCAGGTCAGTCTGGAGCATCCCGTCACAACACGCTGTTCACTTCCCTGAGAGACTATATTTGTAGACTATTTTGGTATCTATTAATGTTTAGTTTTCTATTTTATTTGATCATTTTTATCTAGTGCTGTCAATTAATCACATACAAAAAAGTTTTTGTTTCCAGACTATATGCACACTGTGTAAATTTATTATGTGTACACATAAATGCACACACATACAGTATACATTTTAAAAATGTATTTACATTTATATATTCATATTCTTATATTTCATATTGTGTATATAAATATAACACAACATATTTTTCTTAAGTATATACATACATGTGTGTGTATTTATATATACGTAATAAATATATACATTGCACACACATATATTATGTAAACAAAAACTTTTATTTTGGATGTGATTATTAGTCGTTTGACAGCAACGACTGTCAAAAACGTAACTTATTTAGCCCTAATTTATTCTAGTTTTAGTAATTTTAGTATTTAAATTTAGTTTGTTTCAGGTCTGACACCTTTAATTTTAAGACTCTGTTTATGAGAATGTTATTATGAGGCTTATAGTGTTTTATTATTATTTTTAATCAACTTTTATTTGGATTGCTTTTTTAAATGTATTGTGTTTTATTTCTGTTATTTTAATGTAGTAAAATATATGTATCTAAAATAATGACTAAAATAGCTTATTATAGTTATTAGAAGTATTAAAATTATTATATTAAGTGTACATGCTAATTGTTATAAACAAATATTTTCATATAAACATCAGTATTTAATGTGCATTTAAAAAAAAGTGTAAAAAATAGCAATATATAGCATTTGATTTTGAATTTTAGCATTTCAACAAATTTTCTTTTATTTTCAGCTAGTTGCCAAGGCAACATTTCAGATTTTCTGAACGTTGAAGTTTTTTTTAATGTAATTTTTTATAATTGGGTTTTCCTTCTCTTTCAGGTCTGACAGCTCCTTCAATTTCTTCTTCTTCTTCTTCGTGTTCATGGCTCAGATCGTCGTGTCTGTGATTCAGAGCGTTGGGATCCCAAATTGGGGCAACAGGTACAGCTTCCCCTGCTCTTCATCCTGCTTTACTGTACTAAACTTCAGTAGCCAATCATTAGGTGATGTTTATTTGTGGAGTACTTGACCTGAACCTCTCTGAGCTGGATGTTTGTGTCTCTCTCGTGTGACAGATGACTCGCTCTTCTGTCTCTATGACGGGTATCTCTTCCTGCACTAACGGTTTTCTGCTGCTGGACTTCCTTTTAAACTCTTGCTTCCTGTCTGAAGTATGTCTTCTCGCTCTTTAAACTTCTTGCTTTGTTTTTCTCTTAAAGCAGCGCTTGTCAACCTTTGAGGCCTGATAGAAACATGCTTGATTTCTGCTTCTCTTCCATTAACGTTATTATTTATGAACATTACATAAACATCATATAAACATTATTTTCTCAGTATTATTTAGACTATTATGAAAATATTGTTATGAGGCTTCATGAAATGAGTGGATTGATTCAGATTCAGCATTTTGAGATTTTATTAATTATTAATATTTTTATGTATGCGTGTATTTTGATATTATTCACAATTTTTATAGAATAAAATTAGAATACATATTATTAGTATATACATTGTATGTGTGTGTGTGTGTATATATATATATATATATATTTTTTTTTTTTTTTTTAAATGTATTATAATTATATTAAATTCTGAAAATAAAAACAAATTTGCTTTGTATCTGCACACATATTATTTATATAAATATACATAAATATTACATAACTATTTAACTACTTATTACATAAAAATGTATTTCTAAACATAATATTAATAATAATCTAATAATAATAAAAATAAATATTTATAATATAAAATGAAAAAAATATTTTACATTGACATTAAACATATTAAAATTAAACAATATTTATTTAAAATCATGTATTTTATGTGTGTGTGTGTGTGTTTGTAGACACACACACATCTAAATATATTGTCAAATTAAATTCTGTAAATAAAAACAAATTTCAAATGTATACGCACACAAATTATTGTAGTTATTATAATTATTATTATATATACAATTCAGTAAAAAATAATTGTTTTAAATTGTTTTTATTTATTTATTTATAATATTTGTGAAAATATTTCTTTTTTTGTTTAGAAAATATTTATTTCTAAATAATAATAATATAAAAATATATATTTATAATAATGTAAAATGAAAAATATATTATACATCGACACTAAACCTATTAAAATGTAACAATATTTATTTAAAATCATATGACTTTTATACTATATGTGTGTGTGTGTGTGTATATATATATATATATATATATACTGTATATACACACCTAAAAAATGTATAGACTTCCTAGAATGTTCTTTTGCATGGAAATATTTGTCATAACAATGCATCATTTAGAAGGAACCAACATAAAATTGGTTAATGGATGTTGATTTAATTACAGCGGCTGGATTAGTGCCATAGCAGCGATTGGCAACAACAAAGCGGTGGGTGTCATCATGATGGTGGTGGCGGCCTTCTTCACAGCTACTGCAGCGCTGTCCATCATTTTACTGAAGATGGTAAGTAGCTGACGATCTCTGAGCGAAAACCTGTGCTTCTTGGGTTTGGATCCCAGGCTGACCCGGTGCGGTTCTTTCCCAGGTTCATTCCCACTACCGTAGAACCGGCGCTAGTTTCCAGAAGGCACAGCAGGAGTTCTCCCAAGGAGTCCTCACGAACCGCACCTTCCAGACCGCAGCCGCCAGCGCAGCCACCACAGCCGCCCAGAGCTCCCTGCAGAGGAACTAGAGCCACAAACACCGCCGAGATCCCGCATCTCATCCCTCACAGGCTTCTGGATCTCGATCGGGTCCCGCTTTGGACTTCAGAGGCACTACTTTCGTGTTTTTTTTGGTTTTGAAGCAGAAGGTATGAAGTTGAAATGTTCATCGGTGTGTTTGTATATTTGTATGTGTGCAGAAATTGTGTCCTGTATCCTTTTTGACATTGGTTATGCTGTATATAAAGTAATTTAATACTTCCCCGTCATCCAGAGTGGTACAGGAGTGTTTAAATAAAATAAATAAATAATAAAAATTATGAAGGAGCTTAAAACCTTCTCAAAGCAATGATGATATGTGTATGTCTAGATGTTACAATTCTGCTACGATTTTAAAGATTATAGAGTTGTAAATAAAAACTTGATCATTTGTTTCCATGAAAACATTCTGCATTCCATATTAGTGCCAAAAAATAATGATATGCGCCCAGAATTCCGTGGAGGCGTGGCCATGTTTGCATAATTAGAATCTTGACGGACACAAGAGAACATTACTGTTATTGTCTTAATCGTAAGACTGAAGGTGGGATGTAGATTTTGCATTGGGGGTGTGTTTTGATAACTCTGTAGAGCATGATGTTTTTTCCTCCCATGTGTACGAGCTTATTTTAGGCTACTGATTGTAAACAGTCAAATCAAAATAGTTTGATTTAGTACTTAAATTTAGACGGTGATTTTTTTTTTAAGCCTTAAAAAGCCCTAACTTTTGAAACTAATGGGTAAAGTGGTTTGCCACACAAAATGCCACTTGCTGAAAAGGCTTATGTAATTTTGTCAGACCAGATCAGAAGATATTTTTCAACAGTGACAGTACTTATGTTTTGTTTTTTTGAGCAAATTAAATTTTTCTGATTAACAAATTTTGTCCGAGTCCATTTTTATTTGTGGTTAAGCAAGTGCAGTGTATTTCGAGCAGAATTCTTAGCTGTATATTCTTCATTAGGTGGTCGATGCACTTAAAAAATGGGAAAATATAGATTATCCAGATTGCTCAGTAATATTTGTGATCTTCCAAACTTGACTGATTTCAATAAACGTAGTTCTCTAGAATGTGCAGTCTACTAGATTAAATTATGTAGGTGAATGTCCAACTATTAAGTAGGTTCAACAGCACTTGTTTTGTGGTTGACAACTCACCCTGTAGTTCCCAGCGTCCTTTGCATGGGACGTACGTGTTAATGTGTTTTTAAGTAATATGATGGGTGACTTTAATGTTTAGTTGTTGATAGTTAGAAACCTGCTTAACTTAAGGGCATTTAATGCTTACCGTTTAATTTGCCAATTAATTAGCTAATTATGATACAATATTACAACAAAAAAATATGAAACTTAAATCATAACACAATGAAAATTCTGTCATGTACTCACCCTCAAGTAGTTTTAAACCTGTATGAATGTCTTTGTTCTGCCGAACACAAAGGAAGATTTTTTTGAAAAAGCGTTTAGGGTCACCATTGCCTTCCGTAGTATTTTTTCCAATACTATGGAAGTCAATAGTGACCAAAACAGCCTGGTTACAAACTTTTTTCAGAATATCTTCCTTTGTAAACAAAGAAATCCATACAGGTTTGTAATTACTTGAGGGTGAGTACACGACATTATTTTTGAGTGAACTATTCCTTTAAGACCTCATAACTGGATCACTTGGAAATAACTTTCATGAAGTTACGTGAACAAATTATGTTTCCATAACTTGATTCATGTGGAACTGATGATAAAATTATATAAATTTAACACTTTTTCCAACTTAAGTCCCATGTTCTTTGTTTTTAGAGAGCGGTGTCCCACAGGGCTTTGTATTGGGTCCAGTTTGATTTGTTCATAACATTCATTGATTTATTTTATCTACCTTTTACCCATCAGCAACCTTCTAGATATCTGAAATGAACAGTACAGAACCAGCATTAATGATCTACAATACATTGTAAAATTGGTCCGAGAAGCACCTGAAGTATTAAAAAACAAATGCAAATATGGTCTTATTTAATAATGTAACAAAATAAACAACAGCTACATGTCTTTGAAACCAGCCGTTTACTTGTGACATCATTGTTACATAAAATAGGTTCATATTTCACATGGCATCAGCGATTCATTTCAAATCCAAAATATAAAAAGTGCAAATGACAGTTGACGGTACACCGGCCATTCAACATGGTTCGGTGCCTTTTTTTCCCTTTTTTTTTATCTTCCCCCATTATTGTAAACACAAACAACAACTGTATTCATAAGCAGACCTTGTTACAGCCACATTGACATTCATGACGTGAGAAACTGTACACGAGCAAGGCAGAGTTCGTCGCTGATATTTTCTTTCGCTCATTCTTTGGGAGAAGGGATTGGCTAAACAGCATGGTGAGAACACAACGCAGAATATTTAACCGTTCATAACTTACATGAAAAATGTTTACAAAGCAATGTGTCGTCTTCATATAAAAACCAACCAAAAAGATGAATATATATATATACAAATTGTCCTTTTTGAGAGTGTACAAAGTATTCACGTAAGCAAACATTTGCAGTTCATCGTATATATATTTATATACCTCTCAAAGTACAAAAATCTGAGAGTCACTTGGCATTAAACTCCTTCATGATGAATCTCCAGGGCATCGGGGTCCTGAAGAAGAGGAACGTACATTGAGGAACCAGTTCATTCGCTCTCCGTCTGAAGCACCAAACATCAACGTCACTGGATCGGGACTGAATTAAGACGGTCGTAAATGCTGTTAACGTGGAAGCTTCTGATGCATATTCAGACTTTGAATGCTACCGGCGTCTGAGGACAAGAGATTTTGGTTTGTCTCCCGAGATGAAACATTTAAACATGATGCAAGACACTGCAAAAAAAGTCAGTGAAACATTCGTAAGAATTCATGAGCAGACAGAGATAATTGTTTGTAAATTATCTGCAAATTGTCCAATAACTGCTCTTATGTAAATAGTGGCATTCAATTCAAATGCAACCACTAAAACTTTGTTACCAACACTGAAAAAAATGGCCATTTGACGATTTGCATGAAATTTATGTGAAAATGGATCCACGTACAAATTTTGATGTAAATCGTTCATTATGTCAATTTTTTGTATAGATTTGAATGCGACAATTTACATAAGAATGATTTTAGGCATAATTTACAAAGAAGTATTCTGCTTGCATTTCATGAATGAAGCTCGATTTTTGAGCATGTAAGAAATAAATGATCATATACATGATGAAAACACATACAGGCTAAAAATATGGAATACGTAAAATACAATCCTCCAAAAAACATTAAAAACACGTTTTCTGTGTGGAACGGTTCATCCGAATTGAGAAATGGCATTGAGCTTTCATCGTTTCAGATTTCTCTGCCATGCAGGATGGAGAAGATGAAGCGGTGATCCGTTTGTCAGTCAGTCTCAAGGCTGATCTGAGATCAGTTCATTCAAATGTCCTGGTTGTTCCTGAGGACGCGGTTCGGCCGTGTGTGATTGCAGCGCTTCAGCCCGTGGTGATGGCGTTCAGGTCCTTCATCAGACCCTCCAGGTGGGCCATTTCCTCTGAGAGTTCATCCGCCTCATACGTCTGAGAGAAAGAGAGCCATCCCAGAGGAGCCGTGTTAGAGTTAGGATTGAGGGATGCAACGGAGGGGGAAAAAAGAACCGACAGAACAAGCAGAGAGAGGAAGAAGAGGGAGGGAAACGGGTTTGGTGAGATTGAGAATATAAAGCAAGACGCTACAGAGCAACCTACAAGACAAACAAGAGCGCATGCATTTCAGAAGCGAGGCACACATTAAAAAGGCAAAAAAAATTTGCATTTCATTTTTGGAGTTATTCGTTATTCAAATTTAGACAGAGCAAGACAACCATTGAAATTAAGCCAGCCAGCGAGTGAAAAGAAGAAATAGGAGGAAAAAAAAAAAAAATTATAATTCAACTTCCATATAATAGGACATCACACTTCTTTTCTAAAAATACATAAATAATCTGTATTTTTATTTTATTACGCAATGTAAATAATGTAGCTATATTACTAAAATTATTTTAGAAAAAAAAAAAAATATTATAAATATTTAAACACAAAAGATGAAAAAAAAAATCACGCTGAGATATTTTATTAAAATTATAAAATAATGATAATTTTATTTATAAGTCTTTATTCAATATTAAATAAATAATCTGCTGAATTGTCACAAAAAAATATCACAATGTAATAAAATCTTACTGGTCCTAAAAACAAGCTTCATTTTCTTTCCAGGGCTGTTACTGTTAGTTAAAACTAAAACTCTTCAAACATTTTAAATCAAATAATCTGAAATGAAATTGTAGTTTTTCGTATTTCATTTCACACACACACACAAAAATCGAAATTGTTTATGAATCAAATCGAATGTAAATGTGAATCATATTGAATCATTCTGAATTCGCAACAATCGTTCTTGAATCGAATTGAAACATTATGAATCGAATCAATTAGCTGTTTACCTATATACCTATATTATAGGAAAAAAAGTTTACTAAGGCTAAAACTGATATAAAAATAAACCAAATTAGTAATTTAAAAAAAGGGAAAAAATACAAATGCACATACAATTACAAAAAAAGAACCTGAAATTTAAAAAAACACAAAAATAAAATTAATTCAAAACAATAATATAAACTATAACAGTATTAAAATAATATTAATAAAGCACTGATGTGAACGTTGTCATAAGATGATGAGATGTTTTCATGATAATGAAGCATTTACTGAAATACAGTGTCAGTGCGGGCAACCTCTTCATTACAGGAAGTGAGACATGTCTCCAGCACTCACCATGTCCAGCATCTTGCTGGTTTCTGATTGGTCAGGTGCACTGGGGACCGTCACTGCCATCGGAGCTCGAACTCGACTTAGCGTCCCAATGGACGCCGTCTTCACGCCGGGCACTAAACACAGATAAACATGCCGTGAGCTCCACAGCGTGTCAAACTATCAACCACACTGGTTTTTGGTATGTGTGTTTTGTTTTATTTTCAGCTGACCTGGTTGTGCCAGCAGAGGGGTGCTGGGTAATGCGGTTTCATAGGTGGGTGGGTTATGGGCGGAGACGGTGACGGCTGGGACGGCGAAGCTCTTGAGTGGGTGTGTAGGCCGGACGTGGGCCGTTGGTGGGTTTATGGTCGGCGACTCTTCCTCTTTGATCACTGCCTCGGTCTTCTGCAGCTCAGCTGTAGTGCTGGGCTGACTGGGTGCAACCGGAGGTTCAGGTGCACCTGGCTGATTCCTCACAGATTCTACACACACACACAAAACACTATATTAGATACACAAGGTTTTAAAAAAACAAAAGCAATTATATATGTATATTTGGGTTATAATAATTCACTTGTTTCCTCAATGCATTGATTACAAACTATTATGAAGACTTATGTTGATAAAAACTATTATGAATTATGTTTTTGATCAGCCAAAGTGTGATCCCTCTTTAGTACGAAGAAACTCAAATCATGCAAAGGTGTGTTATATATATATATATATATGATTTATATTTTAACTATATGATTGATACTTAAATATATATATATATATATACATATATAGTACCTTAATATTATTTTATTACATTTATGTGAGCAGATGTACATACAGATACATTACTCACAGTAACCATGGTACCATGTCCAATGAGTAATATGTTTATTTAACGTGCCTCTATTATGTATTTTTGTAAATGATCTTTCATGCAGTGTGTAACACAGCTCTAAGTGAATGAAAACATCCTGCAAAGTTTTAAATCTGAAAGTGCAGCGTGTATAAAGTTATTGTCGCTCAAAAGAAAGAGTTGACTCTGAATCATTGAAACGAGTCTTTTTTAAAAAGGGGCTTTAATGTGTTTCCTTTGAAGGACCCTGGAGATGTAAACAGCATCACTGCGCTCTCACCTGCAGACGGAGACCTGTCTGAGAATGTGCTGGGGGTGGCAGGTGCTCTCAGGCCGATCTGGTGATGAAGATAGCCACGCGGCGGGAGGTGATAGTGATGATGATGGTGATGAAGATGATCGAGGGAATGGATGGGGTGAGCACTAATCACAGCTGAGACACACACACACATAGAGTGAGGTTACCACGACAACACAGCACGACACATCTATTCCAAAACTTAGTGAGCCGCTTTGCTGTATTCTGCCTACATAGACAGCATCCCTACTTAGGCAGCATTCTAGATGATACCCAAGCACTTAAGTTAGTGATCTGAGTGCTCTAAATTGGCAGCAACTGTGCACATCCCATAAATAAATAATTGTTGTTTTGATTTTACTACGTTCAAATAGTTCTAAAAACAAAACAATAAATCCCAAATAAAACAAGTCGGTAATGAATAACTATAATGAATATAAAAAGGTTAAATGACTGATTTAACGTCATAATTTAGCTCTTAGTGGTTTCAATAGTGTATTAAAATAAATAAAAAAAAAAATAAATA
>JAUMHE010000085.1:2156202-2183334 GCA_032359235.1 Enteromius mattozi | reverse complement strand
TATATATATAATATAAAAGCATTAAAATAAAAAAATATATATTTAAAAATAAAAATAAAAAAATAAAGCATTTAAATTTTTGTAAATATTTTATATGAAAGTATTAAATGTTTTAGCATTTTAATACATTTTATGTAATATATATTTTATATGTATTATGTAAATATTTTAAAGATAATTCTATATGTACATAAAAACATTCTCAGTATGCTGCTCTATGATAGTCTATGAAACATCATAAACCGAAAGCAAATGCAAATATTTCGATCGATGTTATATCGAATGCATTAGATCATTTTTCTCAAATCGTCCACTGTTTTGAATGGATCTGTAATGTATTATGAGACTGCTTTGACTTGGAAGGATATATGCTATATGCAAATATATGCAGTCTTACAAGACAACGTGACATTGTTGCCTATATTTAGTCACAGCATGAACATTAAGATGAAAGCTCACTAGGTTTGGATTTAGTTTGCTGCTATGACACGAGACGAGCACAGGACAGGATGAGATGGCATGGGACAATCAATGACGTGCCCTTTTTGCTTGCGTTTTCTTTGTAAGAAAGCTGGTAACTTACGCTGGGAAGGCTGCGAGTCAAACGGCATCATCATTTTCGGTCTCACTCCTCTCCGACCGGCCAAAGTGGACACGCTCTCCTCGCCCTCGTGACCTGAACACATGCAGACAGGTGTTGATGAAACGGGCCGGTCCTGGAGGCTGGGTTAGGTGTAGGTCAGATGAAGCTGGCTCTGCTCTCACCTCGTCTCTGATGACTGGGCTCAGCGGCCGGGTCCTGGGCGGTCCGAGGGATGGGCGTCTCTGTCATCACCGGGTTGGGGTCGGGTGATTTGTCCATGGGTTTGAGCTCCAGACGCTCATGATGGATCCACAGATCAGGGGGCTTCAGGTCTTTAGATGAGCTCTTGTATTTGTGGGAGCTGGTGCTGGTCTTACAGGCCGCACGCTTCCTGAAAACACAAACACAAGTCAATATTTCATTTATTTCTATGTTTTTGCTAATTACTTGAGTATTTAATATAAGAGACAGTTTTCTTTTCCCTTCCGAACCTACAACCTACCAGCTCAGATCTTTAGCCAATGACTAAACTAACCGTTTTTTACTATTTTAAATAAATATCTGAAGCTTGGTTTGATAGTTTGCTTATACTGGGCAGTCTGACAGTAGACGCATTATAAATGCTATTCAATACAATATATGATGCATTTATAAGTTTATATTTTATATCTATAACGGTTTATATTTATAATCATTTAAAATAATTTATTGGATTTGACATAAAAAGGTAAAAAATCAATTTAACTTTGTTTTAATTTAGTGCTGTCAACGATTAATCGCATCCTAAATAAAAGTTTGTGTGTGTATTTTGAAAATATGTACATGTATATATTTATATTAATATATTTTTCTGAAATATATATATATATATATATATATATATATATATATAATGTAAACAAAAACCTATTTTGGATGAGATTACTCATGATAAATTGTTTGACAGCACTATTTTAGTTACCCATTTTGGTTAATTTTTATCTCATTAAAATTATTTTTTGATATGTTATGAGATATATTTTATTATATCATATTCATTTGGTATATATTGTAAATATAAATAATTGTATATATATATATAAATATATACTAGTAATACATAAAACAGTTGTAAAATAGACATTTAAAGACTTAATAGTAATTTAATATTTTAATAACATTAGTTTTTTTATGACAAAAACAACATTTAAGCAGTGCTTTTACAGCAGTTAAGAGGTTTTTAGGCGCTCTGTGAATTGTCAAACACTTATTCCTGGTAAAATCCCTGGATGGAAAAATGTCACATTTCTTTTTGTTTTAATACAAATGTGTATGTGAGCTTAAAATAATGGAGAAGAACACACTTCTTCTGGTGTGAGTTGGAGCGGCGGGTACACAGGACAGCCCCCACCACCACAGCGATGATGGTGAACACACCAACAGACACGATCACCACGATCACCAGAATATGATTCTCCTGGCTGCCCGTGATGCCTGGTTTATCTGACACACAGAGAGATAGAGAGACAGTGTTACTTCACCACAGGTCTTTATGAGTCTTTACGTGTCTGTCTTTAAAGAGTGAGTGTTCCTCTTCACCCATGTTTGATCCAATCCCGTGCTCCGGTAGAGTCGGGTGACCGGGTTTCACTTGCAGCCCTACGGACAACAAGACATCAGAACTTAAATTAACTCAATACATTTTGATTGACAGCATTAGTCCCAGAGGCAAAGTTGTTCAGAATGAGGAGATCTATCATATGATATAAAGATTTAATGTCTGTGTGAATATGTAGACATATTCCAAAATGTTAGGTCATTTTCTATAGAAATACTGTGTTTTTATGTGTTATGTTTTCGTGTGGTAACTGCTTTGACCATTAAACTTCTAAAACACCTAAAATAATATCTGACACATCTTATTTAATATTATTTAATTATGTATGATTATGTATAATAATCTTATGAATCATATGCATGATAGATTATCATAATTAGTCTAATTTATTAATGCAATGTTGTGTGTTTGTTTAATTTGACTTCTGCATTAGAAACATGGGTAACACTTCATTTTATGGTTACACCTATTAACACATGCTTATTAGAATATTAGCCATTTATTAGTGCTAATTAAGCACATATTAATGTCTTATTCTACATCCCTAATCCTACCCAATACCTAAACTTAACAACTACCACACTAACTATTAATAAGCAGCAAATTAAGAATTTATTGAGAGAAAAGTTGCGTGTTACCTATTCTTAAGTGTTACTAAAACATGTTTAATTACCTTGATCACTTGACATTTTGTCCGAGGGTTCAGCTGGAAACAAACACAAACAGAATGAATGAATGAGCAGAAGTTAAGTTTTAATATGCGAGGTTGAGGTCTTACCCTTCGGGGTACGGAACTGCACCGCGTCTGACATGGGCCCCATGCCTTTGGAGTTTCTGGCCTGGATCTTGAAGTAGTATGCGGTGTCCAGCGTCAGCCCCTGAATCTGATGGGTCAGTCTGTTTCCCACCACAGGCTCCACGACCCAGTCATGGACCTCGGCGTTCACATCGGTGCTGTAGTAGATGATGTACCCTGAGAGACACAGATTTGATAGACGTCTGAAAATCGTCCTTTGAGGTGAGAAGACTTTTCTGTTTGGATGCATGGCTGCTTATGGAAATCCTGTGATCGGTATCCATCATGAAAATCAGGTTAAAATTTGTTTCATGTCATGCAAATAATGTCACGATGTAAAATGATCATAAAAACAGAGTTGATTATTTTTAATTCATATTTTGTGTTGTGTTATGACCTGACCTGTGATTTTGCCGTTGGCTTCAGTCGGAGGCTGCCAGTTGATGTTGATGATTCGTGGATTTCCCTCTTTACTGATCACAGTCACATCTTTCGGAGCAGAACTGGGTGCTACAAATCACATTAAAGACAGAGAATACAAGAAATACTGGTAAAAAGCCTATTACTAAAAACTGTGCTATAGCAATCTGTCCTGAAAAAAAAAGCACAAAAGCAAAAAATATAATTTCTTCACTCTATTTTTAAAAATGATTATTATTAATAATAAATAGTGTGCAAAGGTTGAGGAAACCCATGCTTTGTCAACATCTACAGAAAAATGCTCAAATAAATTATGTAATTATATAATAAAATGCTTTTGCAATAGTCACAATTGGGAAGCTGTGTGGAAAAAACGGTGCATGTATGACTATTACATTTTTATGGAAAAGAAAATGTTATTTTATAAAAATTAATTTATAAAAATGTTATTTCGATAAAATAGTTATTTCTGTATAATGTGAAATGCTGTGTGAGTGTGTGTGATCTCACTGGACTCAAAGGTGGTCCCGTGGGCCGTCATACTCCACGTACTGCTCCTGCGGCTCTTGGTCACCATAACAGAGAACTCATAAAGTGTGTTGGGCTTCAGAGCCGTTACCGTATGAAACAGAGATGTGGTGTTTGCCATCTGACAAAACAAGCAACACACAAACACATTCAATCAAGCTGATCACTGCATATTGTAAGTAGCACTGTCAAACAAATAATCATGATTCATTTTTAAGTTTTTGTTTACATACTATATGTGTACGGTGACATATTTTCAGAATATATACTGTATGTGTAATTAATAAATATACACAGCACACACACACACTTATAATGCAAACAGACCTTTATTTTGGATGCGATTAATTGTTTAACAGTACTAATTGTAACACATATGACTATTAAAAAATATATAGTGTATAGTATGCAGTATGCTAGTGTTCCAATCCAAAAAAGTATTTAACACATTCTGAGTGAACACTAGAGGGCGCTCCGAGCACAGGAAATAAAAACACTATATAGTGATCTCAAATCTTCTTTTAGTATCACTGAGCTACTATTATAGTTTGGACAACATTTTTGAATTAGTTTTTCATTTTTAAATCTTCTCAAAGTTTCAGTGATTTTCTTTTTTTGTGTGTGTAAACTGTCTATTTATTTACTGTATTTAATATTATTTCAGTTATTTCAGCGCAATTACAAATGTTCCCGTCTTGGCAACCGGCTGAAATAAAATAAGTTTGATTTTGTTCCTTTTCACTTTGATTAACGTTCATTTTATGTCACGCAAATACAATTATATGATTTTGGTTTCAATTACCACTACAGTCCTCTTCCAAGCAAGTGATAAAATAAAGCTGTTCTGAACATCAAAATGAATCAATATTATCAAATATGACCACTAAATAAGCTTTCCATTAATATATGCTTTGTTAAGATGCAGGAAAATTAAAAAATCTGGAATCTGAGGGTGCAAAAAAAATCGAAATATTGAGAAAATCAACTTTAAAGTTGTCCTAATGAAGCTCTTAGCAATGAGAAACTTAAATATAAATATCTTCATGAAACCCGTTCTTTCTTTTATATCCTAATGATTTTAGGCATAAAAGAAAAATTGATCATTTTGACTCATACAGTGTATAGCCGTGCTACTTATGACTGCTTTTGTGCTCCAGGCTCACAAATATCGGCGGTGGGTACCTTGTATTTGGTGTTGGCAGGGATGTTGGTCTTCCAGCGGATGGTGTAATATCTGGAGTCGGTGATCTTCTGGTTCTTGGCGAGTGAGTTGTCGGCCCAGCTGACTTTGACGGTGTCGTGGCTGAGGACAGTGGCCTGAACGCCCACCGGGGGCAGCATGGGTGTGGGGTCAGGTGCTGGGGTGTATGGGTTATTAAAGAGTTCATAAAAATCAATATCAGGGTCTATGGGGTCTGAAAGCATCGTGATAAATGGAGAACAAAATAAAAAAAACAATAACAAAAATCACATGGGTTTGAAAAATATGGAAGGATTGATCAGGGTAAGACAACATAAAATGGATTAATGGTTCAGTGGCGGACGAGTGAGAGGAAAAATGAATGAAAAAGAGAAAGAGAGATAATATTAGAATTAAAAAGCTCCATATTTAATAGAAAACAGTATATATGCAAAAACATTGACCATAATTGGTGTCAAATGAAACATTTCTATAATAAATCATGGATTATGCTGCAGCATTTAAAGACACACAGAAAAACTTAAAAAGACAAGAAATTTAATACAAAGTTTAAAGCAAAGAAGTTTAATACAATTACCACAGAAAATTATTTCAATGCATTCCTCAGAATGTAAAGAGACAAATATTAAGTACACAGTAATGCACTTAAAATGGAAATGTAATGTGTTGAGAAGTAATAATAATAATAATAATAATAACAACTATTATTATTTTCCAAAATGTAATATTAAAAGACAAGAAAAAACAAAAGATACTATCAAAACAATACTACTATAATGTAAAATAATAAAAAATAGTATTTATAATAGTGTTTGAAAACAAATATTCTAAGTGTTTAATAATAACAATATTTTTTTATATTTTTTGATTTATAAAAATATAAAAAAGATAATATAAAAATATATTACTATTGCAGTAATACTATTTTACAGTAAAACAAAAAATTATTACAAGTAGTATTTATAAAATAATGATAATACTAATGGTATTAATACTTTTCATGAAATACAATACTTAATATTTAATTATATCAGTATTTAATAATAAATAATAACAATTATTATTATGCAAAGTATTTTTTAATTTGCAATTATACTATTTTACTGTTAAAAATTTATAATAGAAATGTATATCATAGTATTTAGTGCTGTTAATAATAATAATAATATTAAACTTTATAGAAACTAAGCATTTTACAGTAAAATTACAATACTAATAATTATGTATTAATGGCTGTCTTAAGAGCTTTTATTTTGTGGTTTGACTTTCTAAAAAGTGTGTATTTTAATGTCTACACTATTACAGTGTTTTCTGCTAATTTAACGGGCAAATCCAAATGATCCTGTAATTAACAGCATGTTGCTGATCAATAGAGCTCTGAACATTTAATTAAGATTCACCTGGAATTGCTATCGATTTTTCTGTGAAAATATCCACTGATTTTGTAGTCGTCAACAGCAACAGAAAACGCAGGCTCAGCAGAAAACAGCCGTAAACGATTGTAGCAAACAAGCTAACGTTTACCCTCAACTGGTTTCTGGGTCATGTGCTCTAGCTTAGGAAACTCCAGTCTCGGGGTCTGTCAGAAAAGTTATGTGAAGCCTACAGTGTGGGATCTGACGGGAATCTCGACCTGACAGGACGGCAGGGGGCCTGAAACACTGTCTGAGACATCTGACGTGAAGCCAATGAAAGAGAGACGTGAGCGCACATCACACCTGTAGGTTTGGATGTGTGTCCCAGAACTGAGAGGAGATGTGTCAGCTCACATTTAACACACACGAGCGCGGAAGAGACTCTAGTTTCTCTTCACTACAAAACAGCGTCAGACTGACTTCTAGAGCCTGAAGCATTACAGATTTACGCCACGCTTCCTTTCTAGCGCTAAAACACAAACACGTCCGATGCTACATATGAGAGACACAGTTAAGCATGTTATAGGTGACCCTGGACCACAGATTTGGATAAATACGTTTTCTATTGATGTATAGTTTGTCATGATAGGACAATATTTGGCTGAGATACAACTATTAAAATCTGGAATCTTAGCCTGTTAACAAAAAAAAAAAAAAAAAAAAAATCACAATATTAAAGAAAATCACCTTTAAAGTTGATCAAATGAAGTCCTTAGCGTTGCATATTACTACTCAAAAATAGAGTTTTAATATATTTAGGACATTTACAAAAGAAAAATGGCTAATTTATGTATTTTGGCTGTTGCTACAAATCCACCTGAGCTACTTGAGACTGCTTTTTTTTGCTCCATGGATTATACAAAGTGTTGAGTAAGTTACTCCAAAAAATTAATTCATTAGTAGTTACTAATCACATTTTCAACAGTGTAATTAGATTACTGTACAAATCACTCTCTCCAGAAAGTATTTAATTACGTATTTTAACACCAATTACTTTCTAAATCCTAAATCAACCTCAAGTTATTGATAAAAGGATAGACATGAATTGGTTCTGTTAATTCTTTCAAATAAGTAAAACATAACTACATCAATTATTCTGGCCAGACTTTAAATTAGGGTCCAAATCTCACTCTTAACTAATTAATAATTAATAATAAACTAATTAATCCTCAAACTATCCTACAGTCAGTGTGTCTGAGTCTTACCGGATTGAGGTCTCGTCGTGGCGCTGTTGTAGATGGGAATGCCTTCGCCCATGTTGTTGAATGCCTTGAGGGTGATGACGTAATGGGAGCTGGGGTCTGGAGTGGAAAACATGAGTAAGAAGTCTAAACGCGTTTGTAAACACATGTAATGTCAGCATGAGAGCGTTACACCCACCGAGGTTATCGATGCTGTAGAAACGCTGCTTGTAATCCAGAGTGACCGTGTGGGCGTGAGGACTGCCGATACCGTATCCGATTTTATAACCTCGCACCAAAATGTCCTGGTTTTCTGGAGGAGTCCAGCTCACCACGATTCGGTTCACCAGAGGACGAACATGAAGAGAACTCGGCACTCCTGGGACCTGAGACTCTGTAACACACACAACACAGAACATGTTCATCTTTGACAATTCTCATATTTATATCATTTCTAAATTCTATAAAAAGTTGGTCTCAGGTTATTTTGCTGTAGGATGTGATTCCCATACATTTATTTATTTGTTTGGACCTGCCAGGATATCAAAACTGACCGATTTTCCAAAAGGCTTCGTTGAGTAAACATGAACATGTAATGCATGTGTTTTTATACCACTGTATTTCTGAAGGAAGACCGTCTTTAGAAAATGTCGTTTTCATTTAATCCTGCATATAAGGCAGTGTTTGTAAGCTCAGAGCTGCTTTGTCTACAGCCGTTACCGGGGAAACCTCTCGTTTCTCATGCTTAAACCACCTCCTGCTGGCAGAGAATGAGTTTGCATTTTTAACAAATCCGTCTGATTTACGCAGGAAACATATTTTGCTTGTTATCAAAAAAAATCTGCTCTAAAAGGATTTAGCTGTTGATTCTATTGGGATGTTTACCAGAAGTTAAGTTACAAAGTAAGTACAAAAGTATGCACGCGCAGTAACGTTTGTTTATGTTGTTGTCGTTGAAACAGTCTATTATATATATATATATATATATATAACATTTATGTAGACACTACACACAAAAAAAGAAAAAAAAATCCTGTTGCAAACAAACCAAAAGCTTCCTTCAATGCAGGAAAATAGCTTTCAACTACTGGGTGAATTAAAAAAAGAAAGTGAATTAAAAATACAATTTGTTTTTAAAAGAAGAAAATATTTTTTAGGACCGTTATGATTATTTGTATTTTGAATTTTTTTTTCATGACAACTTTGCCTTTAAATTCTGATTATACATATCCTTAAATACCAGGTTAATAATAAAAAATAACTTCAATAAACAATCATTTAAAAATAAATTAATCAATAAAAATTTTAAAATAAATTAATAAAATGTTATTTTTTAAATACTATGTATTTGCTATCACTTTTATTTTTTTATTAATTTTAACACATCCTCACTAAATAAAAGTATACATTTATTTAAAAATAAGAAATAATAACAAATTACTGACCCCAAACTTTTGAACGGTAGTGTATACTGTTAGAAATTATTTATATTTTACATAAATGCTGTTCTTTTTACCTTTTTATTTATCAAAGAATCCTGAAAAAAGTATTGCATGTTCCAAAAAATATTAAGCAGCACAACTGTTTCCAACATTGAATCAGTATATTAGAATAATTTCTGAAGGATCATGTGACACTGAAGACTGGTGTAATGATTGATGAAAATCAGCTTTACATCACGGGAATAAATTAGATTTTAATGTATATTAAAACAAAAAAAAACATTATTTTACATCATAATAATATTTCACAATATTACTTGTTTTGCTGTATTTTTCATGGAAAAAAAACATATCCTTGATGAGCATAAGAAACCTTTTATAAAACATGTAAAAAAAAAAAAGTACTGATCCCAAACTTCTGAACAGTAGTGTACACACACACACACACACACACATATACATATATATATATATATAAACATACATATACATATATATACATATACACACAGAGTACATTTATGTCATTAATGCTGAAATGACACATCAATCAATGTTCTCTTTCAAGCACAATCACACCGAGAGGACCGTTAGAAAACTATTTAAAAATGAAGCATGAAATGAATGTTTACAGCACTGGAGCTCAGGTGGAGTGTAGCGTTGAGCTAAATAGCAGCTTTTAAGCACAAATTCTTTAGTGTGTAGTGAGCTAACGGCTGTAAGAGCAGAGAAATCCATTCGTTTCTGTTTTGGCCGAGCTTAAAAGCAAAACTTGTGTAAACGGATCCACGGACAGCATCGCTTTATTAGCGAAACGCAATTTGAATTTATCTTAGGGGCCGGTGCTAATGCCTGCTCTGATTTATAAGGCAACGCTGCTAATTTCCGACAAAACCTTTTGGATTTAGAGTCATTAAATTGACTCATTATTTCAAACACTGGCCTATTTGTGGGGCTAATTCAAGTAGGAGCGGATGAAGCGGAGGCATTAGCGCTGGAGAGAGATGCTTTGGTCTGGCTGTCACAGAGCTTTTCCCATTTTAGCAGATGGAAATGAGCCAAAAGAGGGTTTGAACACACACACACAGTAACGAGGTCCTTCCATATGTCCAATTGTCACTGAAAATACGAACTATTAATCCAACTTTGTCGTCTAAATCGGCTGAAATGCCTCCGTGTCTGTTTGTTCCCTTAATTTCTGAGTTCCTGCTGCTCTTTGATGAGGATGGAAGGGAAAAACTAGCTAGAAATATTCCTCTCGCAACAAACCAGCAGCTTCCTTCAACACAGAAATATGACTTTTAATTACTGGCTGAATTTCAGAAGGAAATGTCTGGGTCCTCATAATAGTGGTAATAAATTATCACTTATATAACAAAACCCAAATCTATTTTTAAGAGCATTATGATTATTTTCATTGTGATAGTGTTTTTATGATAACTGAAGACATTTTCTCCCCTTAAAGTTTGATAATTACATGCAATATAACTAAATAATCAATCAACTGCACTTAAATGATGAAGCAACCTTTTTTCCTATTATAGTAACAAAATTAGGGCTCATGAGAATGTCATGAAAATTAAGGTCAAAATGCAAAAATGGCCCTAAAAATGGTACAAACATTGCTATAACGGTTCTCAAACGGACTTAATTTTTTAATAATATATATATATACACACACACACACATATATATATGTAGTTATATTTGTATGTTATATCTTTATGTAATATAAATTCTATAAATATATCCATGTCAATATTTTCCAAATATATACTCTATGAGTGTGTATTTATACAGTATATATATATATATATATATATATATATACACACACACACACACACACAAACTTTTGTTTTGGATGCGATTAAGCGTTTGACATGAATATATATATTATATATATATAAAATGTTTAATTATTTTCCTCATCATTTCCTCATCCAAAAATATAATTTAATATTTTCTTCTTTCTTTTGGGTTGAACTTTTTGACCCAGAATGTTCTTGGCGAAAACCAAAAAAATAGTGGTAAAATTAATTGCCCAGACAAGGCTGTAATGGTCCTCAAAATGACAATTTTCTATCATTTTTTTTCCAGTTTATTTTGTGGTAAAAAGAATATTTTCAGAATGTTTTTCACTGTTGAACGTTCAAATAAATAAACAGCCCAAAAAATAACCATAACTGCCTAAAAATATTTATTTTACTTATATATTATTTTGACTATGCAACATAATTTAAAACTATTTAATCTATTTAATGTGATATTTTTTCTTATTGATTCTGACGCCATCACTGGAGATGGCCAGTAAATGAAAGTGCTGGATCTCCAGCGCTAGTTGCTAGTTGTTCTTCTCACTTCTTGCACACAGATCTAACACAACAGCTATGGCAGTAACCTAACAGCTCTGACACGATTATCTGAGCCCGATGTCACAAGTAATCACATCAGCGCTTTCTCAAGCCTGAAATCAATTGAGTTTACTGTAACAGACTCAGCAGCCGTGTGCCAGTGTAAAGTTTCCTTTTGTGCTGGTCTTCTTATAGCGTTCAGAGTCTTTAAACGAACACATTAATCCAAATAATGATAAGGCTATTCATTTAACAATAGAAGTGCATTAAACAAATGCCATTTTCCCAGGATTCCACTCTCCGCCTTGCACCAGAAGAGCGTTTAACAGACTCCTACAGGTTGGAAGGACGAGTGAATTATGCAGCGGCTCTTTCAGTATTGATGAACTCTACTGTTTGATCCGTGAGAAATAACGCCGTTCTTCACATCCCGAACAAACACATCTGACACGCCACATCAGTCGGCCACACAGAGTCACACCGGCGGGAAGCTCCAGGGAGGAAAGTCAAAGAGAAGGATGTGTTTACCGTCCAGGTCGTTCTCGAAGGTTTCAGCAGCAATCCACTCTGTCGTCGGGCCGGTTCCGTTCACGGTGGTGCCTGACACTCTCACAGTGTAAACCTTTCCCTTCTCCAGACCTTAAACACAACAAAACCAGCATCAATGTCACGACTCGCTGCAGTTCTCGACTCAGCAACCTAAACACTATTCTCAAGATTCATCAATATTGCATGTTTTTCATTTCCTGAGAAAAAATGGGTTTTTGCTCATTTCCAAGTGGTTTCTCACTGGTCCAATTCAAGAGATATGCTAAATATGATGTATATGATGTCCTTTCCGGTAAGTCTGAGAGTTTTTTGTCAACATTAATTAGCTATTTATTCTATAGGAGTGTCGCTATCGTTAACTAAAACGATAAAAAAAAAAAAAACGATTAAAAATAGTGTTGTTGTTTTACGCAAAACAAGTATTAGATGAAAAATACTTTATTTAATGATACTATTTATTTAACCCTAATTTATTAAAATACACATAGAAATATAATAAAAATTATAGCAATTGCAAAACACAAAAAAATTAATAAAATTAAAATATTACATGGGAAAAACAAATAGTTTCAAAGGCCAAATTTGTTTTCTTTTTAAAACAACTAAAGTTAGTTGCATTTTGAAGATTGCTTAAACTGGAAAATAAATGTATTAAAGCTATATAGAACATTGCAAAAGCAAATACAAATGACTAAATAAAGCTGAAATAAACAAATATTAGATGAAAATATAAGTTTAAAAATTTAAATGAAGATTAGAAATGGTATCTCGGCAACTAGTTGAAATAAAAATAAGTTGCAGTTTTAAGTTTTTTAAACTGAAAAAAGAAAAGAAAAGCTATTAGCTAAAAATAAAAATATATACTAAAATAAAATAATAGCATGAAATAATAACAATAATAAAAAAAATGGTCATGAAATACGAAAAATATGAATATCAGATGAAAAATATACATTTAGAAATGTTAGAAAATGAAAATTATTAAAAAATGTGAACAGAAATAAAAAGCTGCAGTTCTAACTTTAATAAAAATGTATTTTGAAAATATACAGCAATATAGAAAAAAAATGAATAAACATGACAAAAGCATATATAAATACTAAAAGCTGAATTAAAATATAAATGTCGAAATATAAAAAACTTAAACAAAAATCTGAAATAACAGAAATAAAAATGAGTCAAAAAATAAAATAATATAAATAAATAAAATTAAAGCATATAGAAATATGTGTTAAAAACTAATAAAATTACAAAAGCACATAGAATGACTAAAATTAAAATTCTAAAAAATAACTAACTCAACTATGAATAAAAACTACATTAGTATGAAAATGCAAGTAAAACGGTGTTTCAGTAGGGATGGGGGTTTGTCGTACCGTCAATGAGCTGAAAGAGCTGTGTGGTTGAGATCTCTATTGCGTCTGCTCTCCTGAGTCCTTTCCTGTAGCGTAATTTATACCCCGTCAGCTCTCCGTTCAGGGTGCCAGGGGGAGGCGGCTGCCATCGGACCATGATGCTCTGGGGCGTAAAGCAGGACACACAGTGAGCTTAGAGACGGAGCAAAGCCGTTTCAGCGAGTCTCAAAAGTTAGTGGATTTTAATTGAGCAGCGGAGCGCGTTACATAAACGTCTAGAGGTCTGCAGTTCTTCAGGTGCGTCTGCAAAGACTGTGTCAGCCAGAGAGCTGTCAGAGCCAATGCTGTCATGTGTCATGAGTTAATTTCAGAAAGACAGCTGAGAGAAGCAAAGCCTTCAGGCTACGCAATAATGAATGAAGAAAAAAAACCTAAGTATGTTTTATGAAACCGGAGATGATCCAGGATCAGTTCTGACTGCCAGATGCCTCTTCTGAATTACAGTCCTGACGGTGGGAAGCATGAAAGCACACAAACTCTCTGCATCTGCCCGCTTCTGATAATTAATCATTAACTTCTGTTTTGGGAAGTCACTAATGACTAATTATTAATTTGAACAGACTTAATGTATCAGTGGCTCTTATAGAAACATATTGTGATAATTACATTTTCAGCCAAAATGTCACTGATTGGATAGGCTAGCAAAAACTGTCAAGAACATGTCTGGGTCATATTTCACCACAAAATTAGAATAATTAAGATATTACGTTTTGCATCAGGTAAAATTGGTCTACCAGCTAATTTTGGGACTATTAAGATTGTTTTCATTTTTTATTTTTTTTTATTTTTATATTCTAATTACTGCAAATTAATCACATACACACACACATATATAAAAAAAAAAAAAATAAATAACTGGCTGAATAATCAGTTAATATATCATTTACTGGTTACAATACTGCACTAAAAACTCTAATAACCTGGTATAAAAAAGGAAAATTTTTATTATTTTTGTTTGAAATTAAAAAATGTGTATTTTTTATTATTATTTTATTTTTTTTGCATTGTAACATTACTTATTACCCATATTCTAATTACTGTAAAACAAAAGAAATAAAAAAACTGAAATAATAAATATACTTTTTTAAAGCATTGACATTATTTTCATGACAGTTAAGCATATTTGCACCAAAATTTAAATTACTGCAATAAAAAAATATAATAAAAATAAATAAAGTACACAGATAATTTTAGTAAATAATTATTGTGTGCTGTCTTTAATATATGCTAAATAAAATAAATGAACAAGATGCAAAAAAAAAACAAAAAAGGTACAGTAATGAGAATATAATGACAATAACTCCAGGGAAAAAGACGACGGGGGGGGTAAATAATGAGAATTTTTGGAAGAAATAAATAATCGCTTAAAGAAATTATGCCATAAGGACTTCTTAAAATTAGTCTTGATTGTTGTTATTCTCTTAACAAGTACAAATAGTATTTCTATTTATTATGCATAAATACATACACATACAGCACATATTTAGAAAATATTTACATGTACTGCATATATTTATATTTTTAATGAAATCTGAGAGCCATCTGTCTCTCCATAGACAGCAACACAACTGAAACGATCCCAGGTCCAGAAACGTAGTAAGTACATCGGTAAAACAGTCAGCCTTCAGTGTTCTTACTACGTTTCTGGACCTGGATCAGTTGTATTGCGGTCTATGGAGGGATAGATAGCTCTCTGATTTCATCAAGTATATCTTAATTTGTGAAGATGAATAAAAGTCTTAAGGGTTTGGAACGACATGAAGGTGAGTAAGAGCTCTCATTTTTGGGTGAACTGTCCCTTTAAGAATCACTGAGAGGGTAATAGCTGCTTCAGCTGATTGTTAAAGCTTGGACTGTTAGGTAGTAGTGCACTGCAGCCACTGTATGTGTGCATTGGGGTAATATTTAAAAAATATCTTAATTCGTGTTCTAATGGATTTGGAACGACATGAGGGTGAGTAAGTAATGACAGAATTTTAATTTTGGGGTGAACTATCCCTTTAAAGACAAATTCTGAATGCTTCCTATAAGGTTTCCATATATTTTTCTCTATGGTTTCCAGTAACATCAATAAGTGAAGTAATTCTAGTATTAAAGCTACTGTTTGGGTTCATTTCCTGGCCTGAGGTGTCTTCATCAAAGTCCAACTGGAGATAGCTGATGAAGGTTCAAAGCCCACAGTGGCTGATGTACTCAGATCACAACAGCACTAAAACATTCATCAGCAGAGCACTCGACTGATAAAGCGGATCTTACCGTTGAGTTCAGGACCTCCAGAGTGAGGTTCTGCGGTGGGGCGCTGGGCACTGAAACACACAACAGATTCATTATTGAGAACCCATGCTGATAACTCCTCTCAAATAACTGCTTTATCCACCGAGACACACATTCAGACTCGTGACGGATGTTTATTTTTGGAAGCGGCCGTGGGTGTCGTTTTTTACACCTTCATTCTGCTTTTTGTTCTGTCTCTTGTTGAGTACTGGAGGATTACGCTCGTGGCGGAGACAGTAGCAGACGCTGCTTGTGTGTGTGTGTGCGCCAGCGATAACGGCTCGCTTTAATAAAACACTTCATTATATTATTTACACTTGTGTGCTTTCTGTCACAGAGTGAGCGTGTACGATTACAACACCACCTGTCACACGCTCAACGTCTTCCCCGAGGTCTTTCTGTGACAGGACGTCTCACTCTCATCCCACAGAGACCAGAGCACGAGAGAGCCCAAATCTGGCCCGCTCCCTACATAGACAGCATTTTAAGGCATCATAGTAACACTCCTGAGGCTGATCCAAAAGTCAGGAAGAGTGAAGTTAATTCACATGTGACTAAACTGAAAAAAAAAAAACATCCATTTGAAGAAAATATCTCTTTTAAACAAAATAATTTAAACGAAAAAGTTGTTAATTTTAAGCAATATTTATTTTATGCATATTAGATGCATAACATAAATAAATAAAAAATATTTTGACGACAATTAACTGGAAAGAAAATGATGAGAGAATATATTAATGCTCATATATTTATAATTAATCCAATTAGTACTATAATACTAAAAAAAAAAAAAATTCTTTAGCTTACGTTTTATGCATATCAAAGTATAACATAGCTAAATAAAATTATTTTAGTATAAATATTTAATTTAAATATATAAAACACTATAAATAAATATTTGCATCTATATAAAAGACCAATTTGACTTTAATTGATATTAAATGACATTTTAGTTATTTATTTAATTTAAAATTAATTCAATAAATACATTTTTTTATACATTTTATTCTCACCTCTGTAGCAATGGTCTGTAGAGAGGAACTGTATTCATATAATTAATAAAATACACTTGAATAATATGGAAATATAAATTAAACAAAAACACATTTTATAATAATTATTTATCATATAATAATTATTGTGTATATATATATACACACACACACCAACAAAATAATAAATAAATATTAGTTAAATAAATAATTAAATTGAATTTTGAATAATCAAATAACTCAAACAATAAGATAAATCCCAATCAGATTAAGTTGATGTTTTGTCTATATCTGGGTTCATATAGCTGAGAAAACGCAGACCACTTGTTTTCTGTGTCGTTTCATTATAGTCAAGAAAGCCACAAAACCCAACCGCTTCACTGAACCCATGAAAAACATTTGCCTTCCTGTATGCTAATTATTTTGCTTTAAGCCTGAACTAAAGCGATCATGTTAGCATGTCACTTCCACGAGTCTTGTGACAACACTGACACAAAAAACACGCTCACGAATACTAAGATCAAATCACTGACAAATCTGTGGGAATGTCAAATCTTCATCTAAACGGAGGCACTTTTAAGTGCTATTTGAAGTCCAAGTCAAGGCAGAGAGAGAAAATCAAACAGGCAGCGAAGGAAAATTAAGTCAGGAGGTTCAAAGTAACACGTCTAAGCGTCAGACTTCATGAAGCTCACCGTCAGACAGCGTTCGGACCACAACATCCTCAGTGGAGACGCCGGGGCCATGTTTGTTGTACGCCACAACCCTGAAGCTGTACTCTTTAAACTTCTTGAGGCCCGTCATGGTGTAGGACAGACCCGTGACGTCCATGTCCTGCAGAAAACACACAAACATCACTTATTAAAGGGGCCATAACCTGCACTGCTTTTACTGTAGCATTTAAAGTCAACATAAAAATAAGCACCACAGCAAAAATAAAACAGACTGTCTCTTTAAGACTTCTTTGTAACTGACCCCTGGTATGCTTGTCTAACATTTTTACATAATAATGCTGTGGTGCTATCATGCTAAATGTTACCAGGGGTACTTTGTTATATACTATGCTACTGAATGAATGGCATTTTCATATATCATAGCATATTAATGGCAATCCAGTGTGGTATTACTATGATATGATGCACAAAAACAAACATACAAACAAACACGTGTGCCAAAAACACAAAAGTTAAATGACAAAGTGCAGTGGAGTAAAATTCCAAAAAATAAATGTCAATAAACAGGGTAATACCATAGTAAATGCAAACAAAATTTATGTTAAACAAGGTATTGTAATTGTAATTATATATAAATAATAACAATAAAAAGAAGTAAATGGGAACAAAAATGCAAAAAGAAAAACTGATGCCCAAAACGGGACGTGATTACAACATATGTACAAAACACATGTAAAAATGGTTTTACCAAGTACAATAATGGCATAATAGTGATTAATATATATAAACAATCACGTTGTAAACGTACAAAAATATATGTAAAAAGGTATGATCCTACAATATAAAATACCATGTTTTCATTAAATATAAAAACACTGCATGACATGCATGTTATTACAGGCATGACTACAGTAAATGTGCACAAAATAGATGTACAAGAACATGGTGGCACCATAGTGGTTAAAAATATATGTAAAAACACAGTATTATAATAGTAAACATACAAAAAACTAATATAAAAAAAACAGTATTACCACAGTAAATGGGTAAAAACGTGTAAATATCATTATAATAGTAAGTGTTAAATTGTAAACAATATTTAAAATGAATGACAGAAGAAACATGGTATAATCATATCAGTCTGAATAATTTTGTGGTATTACTATGGTACAAAACAAAATAAATGCATCATCATAATAATGTTTCTAGCCTACAGCTTGATTCCTGGCTTTCATCTGTCCTCACCTGCTCCGAGTCCTGTCCCTTCTCGCTGTAGAAGAGTTTGAAGGTCTGGATATCTCCGTTTCCGCTGACGGGTCTCTCCCAGCTCAGCGTGACCAAGCTAGTGCTGACAGAGACCACCTGAAGATTCGGAGCCGGACCCGGGACCTGAACTGAGACACGCAGGAGACGGAGAACTTTTTAGGAAGAACTTCAGAGCTACATCTCAAAAACAAAAGAGAGACAAATGCACACGACTCCTGCATGAGCACAGAAACCCTAAAGTTAATATTCCGCTTTTTATAAAGTTTCAGGAACAAGACGTGAAAGTAAAGCAGAAGAAACGAAGGCGTATTTGCCTGTGCTTCAGCTTTAAGTATGTGTTTGAAAACACAAAGTGCCACTGAAGTAATTTCTTCATAGTGTCTTCCACTGCTTACAGTTCTACTTGAAGCCTCTTTTTTCTTTTGTTTGACACTTATTTTTTTCGCTTTTGCAAACTTCAACAGCGCGTAGTGACAAAAGACGACACGTTTCAACCCACCGCAGCTGGATACTTTAAATAATGACAATATCACATGGTAAAAAGATGACTATTCTGGCGAGAAAGCAGCATCTGAATCCCGCTGAGGATATTTCGACACTTCAAATGAGCGAAATGCATTGTGGTCCACGTGTGGGATGCAAAGGAAACGGAGGAGTTTTGACCTAGAAAGACCTAAAAAGAGAAAATTGTGTTGCTTTAATTCATTTTGTCCATATAAGTCAAACGGGAAGTGCAGGTGGTGCGCAGAATACAAAACAGCTACTAGCATGAAAGCAGCAGGAAAAATCTTGATATTATAACAAATCCCCTAATTTCTCATGTTAGACAGCTGTTAAAAATAAAACTTTAAAAGGATTTTAAAAGGAAATTACTTAACATAACTTAACTTCAAATAATGCATTACATTTTTTTATTAAGTTGTTATACTGCAAATATCCTACACTAATAAACCATATTAATAATAATACGACTAATGACAAAAATAATACAACTTTATACATAGAGCGCATTTCATGGTAAGTTAATATTAGTGGCTTACATTACAGTTGCTGTTTTATTAAAGCAATAAGAGAGTGAGAGTGTTAAAGTCTTCACCAAGGCTGCAATTATTTGATCAAAAACACAGTAAAAACTGTGAAATTATGTAATATTACCATTCAAAATAACTGCTTTCTATTGCAATATATGTTAAAATGTAATTTATTTCTGTGATGCAAAGCTACATTTTCAGCATCATTACTTACGTTTTAAGTGTCTTCAGAAATCATTGTAATATCATATATATTTTTTGCGGAAAATGTGACATTTTATTTTACAGGATTCTTTTATGAATATAAAATTTAAAAGAACAGCATTCATTTTAATTAAAAAAAAATATTTTTAACATTGTAACATTATAACATTTAATTAGTCTTTTGATCGACTTTCTTTAAAAAAAATACTGACTGTCTGAGTGGTATTTTATAGTTAAACAGGATATTTTGTAGTGATTCAGATGTATTTAATACCTCGGAAATTGATCAAAACATTATTGTAATGTTATTTGGAAGGAGATTTCAATAGAAAAGCTAAAAGGTCATTTTTAATTTGTATTTTCGATAAAAAAAAAAAAAAATTGAATCATCACACACTAACTCCTCTTCATCAATGTGGACATAAATTATGAAAATTCTGTTATTCGGTAAACTATTCTTTTAATAATGCAGGCCTTTTGGACGCAAGATGCACAATCCTATATGATAGATATCACACAAGCTCACTCAGTTTCCTTCTCCTTTTCTCAGCATCTGCTCTATGAAGAGCCAGTTGGCGTTTTCACCTGAGCGTGGCCGTCCAGCAGCAGCACGAGTCTCCTTTGGTCCGGTGAGATCGGCTCGAAGAAGCACTGGCTGCATTTTTCCTGACAGCTCCGGCCTTGAATGCATCCCTGAGCTCTGCTCTCATTAATACTAGTCGCCTGTATCCATGAAAATCATCCTGACAGATGCTTCCAGACATTTCCCGACCCAGATGTTTACAATTCCTCACACTCACACACAGCTCGGACAGAACGAGCCTGTCTGTGAAGAAACCACAGCGCCCCCAGACCAACAGTGTCCGGTAGGTTTGGACGCGCACAGACAGGACCAGTGTGGTCACGAGAGAGGGAGAAACCTCAGACCTGGCCCAGCATTCAATGCTAGCGTGCTTGGAGTGTGTGTACGTGTGTTGGTGATTTACCCTCCAGCTGGGTGGCCACTGTAAGTGGGGTGGAACTCTCGCCCGGGCCGTTAGCGTTGGACGCGACCACCCGAAAGGTGTACTTGGTGTCGGGGGCGAGGTTCTGGATGGTGACCTGCATCTCTCCTGGTCCGCTGGTGTTCTCCACACGCTCCCTGATGGCAAAACAACAGCAGTATGAAATCAAAACAGCGCTAACGTATCTGATGTATGATTTTAGGCCTGCGACGTGCTAGTCAGGCATGTGAGCGCAGACGTCTCTAGCTTAAATTTGTGTCCCAGAATGCATCAGAACGTAATTCATAACATAACACAAGTGCATAAATATTATGAAGATGATCTTATTAAGTTGATACATTTATAGCTAGCTGTTTATGTTCACAGCTAGATAAAATTTGATCATATCAAATGTTTATTTTTAAGATTTTGAATTAGCCTTTTTTATTTAAAGATGATTTTGTGATTTTTATTAATCATTTAATTTAATATTAATGAATTATATTTTACTAAATTGTTGTTTTTTTTACATTTTTACTATGTTTTATTTTTTATGTGCGTTTTAATTTTGATTTTTTCCCACTAACTAATTTTAGTGCTTTAACTTAAAATGATTTCAGAAATTAAGCCAAGGCAACATTTATAATTGATCTTTTTTTTTTTAAATATTAAACCATTATTATTAATAAATATAACATTTATTTGTTTATTTAATTTGAGTGCTTCAAACTTATTTCAGTTTGTTTCAGCAAAGTTTCTAAATCAGCTAATTAAATATCATATCTGTCTAAAAATAAACATTAAAAAAACATTTTAAAAACTGTTTGTCACCAGTGTTCATTTTTTTTTACTTTTAAGATTATTTTGAATTAGCTTTTTTTTTTTAATTGAGGATTTAGTTTGATTTTTAAAGATTTTACATGATTTTGTAATTTGTATTAATATTTTAACTTACTATTTATTAATTAATTATAATATTTTATTAAATAATTGGTATTTTTAATTCATTCATTAAATTACAATTTCAATTCATTAATGTTTATGTGCGTTTTAATAAAAAAAATTTCCCAGTAACTAATTTTATTGCTTTAACTTAAACATATTTTTTTAAAAAACCTATCAAGTCTAAAACTATTGTATAATCACATAAAATTGTATAATTAAAAAAATTATAATTATTTAATCATTTTAATTATAAAACAATATTATTAATAAATATTACATAAAATCTTTTCAGTTTGTGTTTATTTCCGTTTAATTTTAGTGCTTCAAACTTATTTTAGTTAGTTTCTAAATCATTTAGTTTCACTTTTTAAATCTAACATTCATACCCTAATTAAACTTTTAATTAAAATTTTAGTCTACAATAATAACCCTGGAAATCGTATGGGAAATGATAGGTAGACACATTGCATTATGGGATAAAGTGACTTCACACTGACTTACCTCAGTTGTTTACTGCTTATATTGTTAAATCTAGTAGTTTTTATGCAGAAAATCTACATTGTTTGCACAGAATATAATGTACACTCAAGGCCATAAACACTGACGATAAAGCATTTGACTAAATATTCAGATTAATGGATTCTTCAACGACCAATTCTTAAAATGTTACCTTTGATACCCCTCAATCTTAAATGTCTGATGCATAATTAGTACGTGTAGTAGACTAGCATGCTATTCTAAACATTAGCAGAGTGTTACAGTTTGCCTTTCCTGTTGCTGTTCCTTTAACAACCTGCAGAGGCAGCGTAAACTGTATACAACATACTAGGACTAGGTTAAACAGCAAACACATCTTTGAGCATCTTTAACCTGTTAGTGCCTTCCAGGCTGTAGAAGACAGAGTAGGTGATGTTCTCCCCGTGCGGCTCGGCAGGAAGTCGCCAGGTCAGTTTGATGAATCGGGTGGACACCAGAGACGCCACCACATCCCGCGGGGCGGAGGGTGGCGGGCCGTTGCGCTCGGCTGGGCTGGACGCTACATGGTCAGTAGTGGCATCGGTCAGTGAAGGGACAGCAGAAGGAAGGGCAACGTCTTGAGTACGTTGGAGGGTGATTGTGACGGTAGGGGCCACAAGGGGGTAACGGGGGGGGGTAAATTATAGATACAAAGTTTGGGGAGGAGAGGGAGGGCGAGGAACAAAAAGGAAGAAAAAGAAAAAGAAAAAGAAAAGAACATAAAATAATTGACGTAAATGAAAAGACAACTACAATGACTTCAAAATCAAAAGGAAACAGCAAGTTTACTATGAGACAGAGCAGGAGATGGAGGCTCAACGCCAGGCTAAACATGCAGCCACGACATGTTACCAACACTGAGGGGAGGCATTTCATTAACATTCATATCAGTAAGCACAATGTTTATTACAGTTTCACATCTGTCCCTGCAATTAAAACACACTGACGACTTCATCTGGAGTAGGTAAAAATAGCACGTCCTACGAAATCTGGCGTAGATGCAAATTAGAGGAAACTAGTGGCGATGCTTTATTTACTGCAAAAGAACATTGCCACACTATATGTGTGTGTAGTTTCTGGGGATGAGTCTTGCTTCAAAGTCAACAACACAAGTGTTGTTCAACATCTGCAAACCTGCTAACATACAAACACAAACTCACACGAAACACTCAGCATCCTGCGTGATTGGCTAATCAGCTCCAGGAAGAACTGCTAATTGGAGAACGATTCACCCAAAACTGAATTGAACCGAACATCTTCACTGTGCACACATGTGTAAAGACACTTAACTTCACAGTCCAGTACGACATCCACACAAAACATGGATTACAGATACGTAGGATATAAAATAAACGTATACATAGGATTATAAATGGATAAATAACTAGGTAATATTATAAATTGATAACAGCAATTGGTTGCATAACATATAAAGTAGCTAATCGTTGTATTTGTCTGCAAAAGACACATCATATAATGATCAGTGAACCAATGACAAACACTGTAATAATAGAATATAAGAAATCTAGTATAAGAAAATAATAGAATATGTTTAAATGGAATGATATAAATTAGTATAGTATAGATTAAAAAGAATAGATAAAACAGAAAAGAGTAGAATAGGTAATAATAATAAAAAATAGAATAAAACAGAAGTATGGAAATTATAATAGAAAAACAAAAAAAAAGAACAATGCAACAGAATTGAGTAAAATGGAAAATATTATATTTTTGAAGAATATATAAAACAAAAGAATACCAATAATACAGAAAAGAAGAGAACAGGATAAGGACTAGAGTAGAATAAAATAATAGAATAAGTAATAAGTAATAATAGAATGGAACAGAATAGAAACGAATATAAAAAGAGAATAGAACAAAATCATTTTTTTCTTTCATTCTTTAGCTATTTTTATGAGGATTAATGAAATTTAAACACATTTTATTATTTGGTAAATAAATGGGATTTACTATTAAAATTAAAAATAAATATTGTGTGATTATTTCTTAAAAAAATAAACTGCTTTTAATTGTTTAAACAATTAGCCTATCACATACATTATTCTAAATAATAGTAATACTCCCGGCACAATGTCTAAACCAAACTTTTTTTGACGGGTTGCTGCGAATACCTTTACATTTCTGTGTGATAAGACGTTGGTTTTACTCAAATGAAACGGTAAATTACATGTGAAGAGACTCTCAGAGGAGTTCTATAGATGTTTACGTATTTATGTACTCATTGAGAATCACAGCAAGCGTCACGCGCTTCAGTGTATGTAGTAAACAAAACCACGCGTCTCTGCCATTCATTCATTAATACAGAGACACACAGAACATACAGGATTCATATTTAAATCGACTTTTGCAGCTTAATATTACAGATAATAGTCCATATAGCAAACTCTAGGCAACGTTCCGTTAAACTGGATTCCGAGATTCCGTCTGCGTTTTCCAAATCAGTGAAATCATGAGGACGTGCGCGTCAAGAACCGGGTTAACCGGGTACTCGGTACCACCGGTACCTAAAAAACACTGGTACTGTGATGTTTTCATTTTTTTAGTACCGACCTGCTACCGAAGTACCGGGTCTTTTGACAACACTAAACAGAATAAAACAAAACAAAATTATAAAAGAAAAGTATAGAATAGATTAGAATAGAATGTTTTTACATTGTACTTACATTTTTTAACTACCAATATGTAGTTAAATCTGTAATTACATTTATAAATACACTGTTAACCCACCCATACCACCAAACCTGTCCCTAACCTTACCTGTATCCCCCTCAATAGCAGCAATAGTATTTTGCAATAAAATATGAACACAATAAGTACATTGCACTTATTTTTTAATGCAAGTACACAGTAGTTAAGGTCACTTAATATAAAGTGTGACCGAACAGAAAAACATTATAGAATAAAGTAGAAAGAAAAGATTACAAGAGGAAAGAATAGAATAAAACAATAAAGCAGAAGAGAATAAAGTGCTATCACAGCTTGTGTCCGGGCATCACCCTCAGGTGTGAGTGACACCCCTCTCATGGGCTGAATGAAGCTGCTCGAGGGACAGCGGGGCGCTGTGATGGCGCGGGTGTGAGTGGGCGAGCTGTTTGCTAGCCTGACGTGTCTGGCACACTAACGGCCATCAGAGACCAGCTGGAGACAGTGATGTGCCAAACTAGGCCCTGCCGCCCACCCAACGGAGCTTCCCGCTCATATCCTGACTCAGCACGAGTACAGACAGAAAAACAACACCCACCTAAGATAAGACACCTGATGGGTAAAAATAAAACGTCACGAATGACCCCTGACGATAAAAACAACGGCATCATGGGACTTCAAAAAAAACAACTGCAACGTTTTCACTGTATCCTGCTGCATTAATATCTTGATTTATTTAACACGCTAAACTCAAATCTCCTCGCTTCTCTGTCAGGACTTCACAGCTGGGGGGAAACGCTCACACTGCCCTTCAAAGGCAAAATCTTGAGTCAGGAAATGACATCAAGCACAGAAGGGACCTTGGGATATTATTATTATTAGATATGCACCAAAAAAAAACACTATGAAATAAAACAGAAATAGAAATCTGAAGCAGACCCCAGGGTGTGGATTCAATCAGCGTAGGATCAAAAATGGAAGCTGGGAAACTTTAGGGTTTGAAGTTCTGTACCTCTCGTTCAGTATGCAGGGCTGAGCGCTACAGCTAAACATTACAGCTCTATATTTCCAGCCATTTGATGATATTTGATACAGAGCTTGATGTTTATGCATCTGCTATGAAATGGCTTAAAAGAAGCCAAAACAGATTCACAATATTTAATTAAAAGAACTTTATCTCTAAAATTAGTTTAAAGAACAATTTCGCAGCTTTTGACCTAACAAAACACTATAATTGATTGATACATTTTTATAAAATACGACTGAATGGATTGCATATGCATATATATATATATATATATATACAAACTCATATTCAATATTACTATTATGCCTTAATAGAGACATTTCATTTTAAATCTAAAAACCAAAATACACATGATTCCTGAAATTTCTGTAAGGAAGAAAGGATAATAAATGAGAGGTGAGGAAGATAAAAGAGAAGGAGGAGTGATGTGATAGCTGAAGGAATGACGTGTCATGTTGATATGAAAATGGCATTAAAGTGTTTCCCTCTGAAGATGAAATGGCATCGTGCACAAAGAGGCTGGCACTACAAAGATTACAACCCGACATACTCGTCTCACATCCAGAGCCTTGATCTTCAGCGCTCCTAATACGTCTGCTTATTGAGATGAAAGTTTAGGATAATTTCAGCAGAATGTTTTCTTAGTGCAGTCTGACCTCTGCCTGAGCCGCTTCTACAACTAAACCAAGTTAGAAAGACAATTAAATAGTGCTGTTTACCAAGTCAAGCGCCACTAGTGTAATTGTTTATACTTTTAACTCAAAACTTGAGGATAAACACAGAAGACGGTAAGAAACCATCTAAGAAGCACAGAGAACACCCTATCTACAACCTGTAACACCCTACCAACTACCCAGAACACCTTAACAACCGCCCAGAACAATAATAACAGCCTATCAACTACCCAGTACACATGTGAACCACCCAGAAAACCCTATCAACCACACATAAAAACTAGAACACCCTATCAACCACCCAGAACACTAATAACACCCTACCAACTGCCCAGAACACCCGTCAACCACCCAGAAAACCCTATCAATTACCCAAAAAACCCGTTCAACCACCCAGAACA
>JAUMHE010000085.1:2136812-2150894 GCA_032359235.1 Enteromius mattozi | reverse complement strand
TATATATATATAAAATTGTAATTTGTAAGTCATGATAAAAGCATCTGCTAAATCACTAAATGTAAATAAATATATACACACATCTATGATACTGTGGGTTTATCACAGGAAAGGAAAGGAAGATGATGCAAATAGAGCAAATATGATTTCATGGTCCAAATGTAAAAACAACAAATCAAATAAATGAAGTATTTTATTCACTTGATTATTTAAATAAAAGGCATTACTACGTGGTTTTATTTTGTTGTTTCATTGATTTTCAGCAAAGCAGACTGGATCTTGTGATTTTGAGAGGATTTTTGTCAAACCGCCCACCCCTACCATCATACTCGGCGTAATGCATGACATTAACATGTTTAACAGAACGTAATCCGCAGCATGCTAGCAGATCTCATTACAGCCAGAGACATAATTACAGCTGGAACGAGAGCGATCATGTGCTGGCACTGTACTCAGAGTGTACTGTAATGGACGAATGAAAGCCTGGGGAAAAAAGAAAAAAAAGTGTTTTAACATGGAAGCTTGCGAAAGCAGCATTCACACTCCATCTAACACTCAGTGTGTGTGACAGGTGTCCGTTTCTCTGAAATAAATGCAATTTATCTAAAATATCAATTCTGCCATCATAAACTCAATCATCACGAGATATAAATGTGACTGGTAATTTTTTGACTGGTAATATGTTAATATTTGACAATAATATTAATAAAATATACAATATAATATATAATATAAATATATATAAAATATAATATAACACTTCCTATCATTAACAATAATTATTATTTATAATAATTTTATTTTATTTTATTTACATTAATGATAGCAATAAAAAAACAAACATGATAATAAAAACAATAAAAAATAACTTTTGGGAATTGGGAACAACATGTACCATAAACTCAATCATCACGAGACATAAATTAGTTTGGTAATTTTTAATGAATACTTTAATATTTAACATTAGTATTATTAATAAAATGTACTATTCAAATGTATCATAATTTTTTAACAATAAATAAATTAACAATAATTATTAGTTATAATAAAAATTTTATACTTATTATAATTTTATTTTACATTTCTTTACATTTATTAATGATAAAATTTTTTTTTTGAGAATTTGGAACGACATGATGGTAATAAACTCAAACATCACTCAGACATACATTTTGTTTGATAATTATTAATAAAATGTACAATTAAAATGTATTATAATTTTAGCATGTATATTTTTTAATTTTCTATTATTAACAATTTATAATAATTATTATTATTTTATTTAATTTTTAATTACATTTATTATTGATAATAAAAACAACAATGATAAAAACAATAAAAATACAATGTGAGAATTTGGAATTACATGAGTGTGAGTAAACAATGATTTAATTGTAATTTTTAGGGAAAATAACCCTTTACATTTCCTCTCTGAGAAGCACAAATGAAGAAAGCTCTAATGCAAATGACCTGTGAAGGGTCGTGTTCACGCACAGCAGGGAAATCAGCAAAAGGGCCTGCACTGATTTCCAAGTGTCCTGAAGTGGATTATTTTGTTAATCAAAACAAAGCTCTCATGTAATTGGAGAGGTTGAGAGCAAATGTTCAGAGGAAATAAAGATCTCATGCAGCGGAAGACACACAACCACACCAGAAACACAACGGTTCACCGGACGAACTCCATCCATACGCCTGCATTTACTACAACGCTTCCTCTTACACAACAAACACAGACTTCTCCTTTTCTAACCCAAACTACAACAGAAACATAATCAATAACTGAGAGTGACGCCTCAATCACTGAAATCAGCTGTCAACAAGTGCCCGCTGAACTTTCGACGTGACAGATCGCTCCTGATGACTGATTTTTTTCATTATCAGGATTTCACTTCCTCTTCTCCTCCTTTCTGCCATTATAAAGTGGTCCTGTTTCTAAAAGGTGCTGAGGGAAAACAACACGATCTCTCTCAGGAAAATGACTACTGTCAGAAAAGCACTATGAATAATTAAATGTACCACTTTAAAATAAAATAAAATTATTTTAGCAATATTGTTAGTTAAATATTAGCTGAAATGCTAATTTTATAAAAATAATATTAATATTAAATTACATTAACATATTTTATTTACAATTAAGGGTCTCTTTTTAATGATCAGAATTTATTTTCCTCTTTTCTTACTTCCTTTCGGGAACTTAAGGACAAATAAATAAATCAAATCAATCAATCAATCAATCAATCAATCAATTAATTAACAATACTAAACTAAATTTAAATGAATAAAATAACTCAGCATAAAATTCTAATTATTGTTGATGAAATATTAATTAAATATTAATTTTAAATTACATTAAATAATAGAATTAGTATTTGTCATTTTAAATTAAGGGTTAAATGTTAATTTTAATTATTTTAATCAAATTAATTATTAAAAAAAACCTTCAGAAAAACATAATAATGTGAATTATGTTAATAGTGCTGTCAAACAATTAACCGCAATTAACATCCAATAAAGGTTTGTTTAAATACAGTGTGTGTATTGTGCATATTCATTATGTATGTGTATACACACATACAGCATTTATTTTGAAAATAGTTACATGTATGTGTTTATATTTTTAAAACTTCTATTATATATAAATATAATAAATATATTTTATATATAAGCCTAACATTTTTCTTAAATACATACATGCATGCATGCATGCATATATATATATATATATACACCCACACACACACACACAATACACACAGCTATATTATGTAAACAAAAACTTTGCTTTTGGATGTTACCACAATGTTGTAATTACCAGTGGAAAACAAACTAAATCTGGCTGGCCAGACAGATAGCCCCGCCCCAAACTGGATGATGTTTATTGCAAAATTAGTTCATTCACTTTTCATGTACCTTTGATGAAGAAAAGTACAAAAAATACAAATTCAGCACAACCAAACTATATCTCCCATTCTCCGGGTCAAGACCAAGCTAACATATCCTTTGCTCTTCCGTGTTTTGGGCGAAAATCTTCAATCCACTTCATCTGCACTGGAATCCAATCATTAATTAACGGCGCGTCCCGTTCAGCGAGTTCACGTCTGTTTGCAAACTATACCTCCTTAACGTGGAGGAACCCAAATTACAAAATGGCATCCAGAGTTCTGCGCACATAATTTGGGTTTCCGTCGAGAGGTGCTAAAGCAAAGCAGCTCACGTGAAAATGAAAAGCATTCACATGTTTCTAATAAAGCGGCACGGCTAATTAAACATTCAGCGGCGAGATCTCTATGCTGGAGACTCGCACCCGCTCCAGGTGCGAAACAGATCTCGCACCAGCCATCCAATCAATGCGGCGTCATTTACGCCTCTGCTCGACGTGTGAGAACATGTGTTCAAGCCCTCATTCAGAGCGTGGAAACGTGAGTATGAATGCATGCGTGTGAAGCCTGAGACGGAGAGGCGAGCTACAGAGAAACAACACGAAACCAAAATAGACTAAACCGTGCTGCGAAAACCATCCAGAACGTCTTAGCAACATACATACTGTAGTAACACCACCTCCCACAACACCCTCACGACGGGTTAGCAGCAGAATATGTGAAAATGTGGATCTCGCGCTTATGACACGCTGTAAAACAATCATAATAACATTAAAGCCACAAAGTGCTTGGACTCATCCCCAGAAAACATCAGCGACCCATCCTGTGATAATGATTGCTGTGTTTAATTCCTGTCAGAAGATCAATCGGTGAGTCTTGGCAAGTCTTTAGCCCATCACCGAACTAGAATAAACACTTAAGATCTGAGGGATTTGGTCTCTGGAGCCGGACTGAGCTTTCCTGCACACGTTTAAATGAAGTTTCTTCACTTAAGATGAGTATTTCTGCATAAACACACACAGAAATGGAAATATATGGAGAGGGAGTTTACCTAAATCCAGTATGATCAGCTGAGCGCTCGCCTGGACGTTCCCGGCGTCGTTCTCCGCTAAACATTGATAAAAACCTTCATCTGATTTCACTAAACCCAAAACCTGCAGGTTATGTTGCTTCTGTGGGACACAAACGACAAAACAGAGCATTAACATAAGAATTAATACCACCAACACTTTTATTGTATTCTCCTATTTGATAATGTTCAGTGCTTTACTACAATCTGTATTGTTAAAAGCGCTATATAAATAAAAGTGATTGATTGATTGATTGTAAAAAAAAATAGTAAAATAAAATACAGCTAAGTCTGGCAATTTTGCTAGATAAATATTCATTTGAGATGTTATAGGAATTAAAACTGTATTCATAAAGTTAATAGTGTAAGTTACAGGACTGAATGACAAAAAAAAAAAAAAAAATCAATCAATCAATCTCTTTACTTAAAAACGCTTTCAATGATTTCATGTGTGTCGGTAACAGGACTGAAAAATTGCAAAAAATGGAAATGAATCTGAATTTTAAAACTGCATGCATCCAGATAAAAGTGTCAGTAACAGGACTGAAAAAATGCCAGTATATATTCATACAGTTCAAATTTAAGTAACAGAACTGAAAAACAATCAAACAATAAAATCATTACTTGAAACAGTATTTACACAGTTAAATGGATCAGTAACAGGAACGAAAAATAGAAGAAAAAAACAAACACTAATTAATAGCAGGATTTAAATCTACACTGTCAAAAGTGTTGGTTGCAGGACTGAAAATGAAAAAAAATTAAATATAAAAACTAAAAAACATTACTTTTTACTGCATTCATACAGGTAAGTGTCGGTAACAGGGCTGAAAATCACTCAATCACATGGTCAATCAAAATCATTACATTATTCATACAGTTAATTGTGTTAGTAACGACTGACAAATGGCAAAAATCAAAAACTAATTAAATTCAGGATTTAAAACAGTGTTCATACAGTTGAAAGTGTAGGCAACAGGACTGAAAAACTGCAACAAAAAAAACAAACATCTAATTTCATTCAGATTTTAAGCACCCTAATTTCACTGACCACAAAGATTCAGCAGTACATAAAATAAACGAAGACATTTAAAAATAGTGAAGAACGGTTTAAACGGTTTATTGTATATGATCACAGATAAACGTGTGTCATGGAGTAAGAAGGGGGTCTAACGTACCACTATCCTGAAATAATCACTGGGAATGACCGTATCTCCATCCTTCATCCACTTGACAGTGGGCGGCGGCGAGCCCGTGACATCACACTCAAAGATGATGTCCATGGACTCCTGGGCGTAAGTGTTGGAGGGTCTAGTCAAGAACCGCGGAGGAACTAGAAGAAGAAAATGAATAAATGCAGGTATGAACTAGAGAGCAGGTCACAGGGTGCATTACGAAATTAAAGTGCAACATCCCATCGCTGGGACTCGTGTGACAGACGTGGCTGTGGTGGGACAGGTAGCGGCAGGTAAAGTCAGTTTCCTCTATTTCAGTTCCTATGGCAACCGCATCCATTAGGGAACAAGCTAGTCTGCATCCTCTCCTGATGTTAGTAAGTTCTGCAGGTAATGAAGGACATTCAGCCCGGGAAGAACAGATGAAGAAGAATACAGAGACTAAATATAACAAGAGTTTTAGATGCAGAGGTAGTTTTCTTATCAGCGGCTGACAAAAGTGTGTCAAGGGTGACTGATTCTGTATTTTTCATGCCTAGCTTCACCTTCTAAAACCAACAACAGACAAAGAAAATCAACAGCGCTCCATCTGCTGTCAGTTTGAGGGGAGAAACAGATGAAGAATCGTTTCCTTGAACTCTGCTACGCTAACGATCTCTGGCAGTCACTGTTTGTGGTGTGATCTCAATTCTCTAAAGTGCAAAAATCACACCATTGGTTCTCTCCAGCACCAGTCTTGGTGAATTATGCCGTTTTCAGATTTGGTTTTGTTGTTTGGATGAACTTGAGTTCGATCCTCTGACCCTCAGACTCCTGCAGGACTGGTTTCACACCGGCTGTGTTCCCAGTGGAATACTTGTTTACTGCGCAGCACATACTCTATACCATCCAATGCTTTTAAAAACAAGTAGCATACCAATGACATTAATATGCTACAATGTCACATGACCACATTTCCCATTTAATTCAGCATCTGTGAATGACTGAAGCGCGCAGGATTGATACAAGCAAAATTAAATATTTAAACAAGTTGAATAAAATGCATTTCTGACAACAACAAAGACAATAACTATTGTTATATTATATATAGTCTTATTTTTGTAAAAGATGCATAAAATTTATAAATTACAATTTCAAATGTAATAATTTTTGAATAAATGAAAGTTTATAATTCAATTAAAAATTTCTATTTAAAATAAATGCTGTTCTTTTGACCATTCTATTAACTGAAAATGTATTTTTTAGTTTTTTCCAAAAATATGAGACAGCACAACTGCTCTCAACATTGATTACAATAATAAATAAAAAATAATAAATCTCTTGAGCAGTAAATTGCATATGAGAATGATTTCTGAAGGATCATGAAGTGAATACTGGAGTAATGATGCTAAAAAATGAGCTTTGATCACAGGAATAAAATAAATAATCAAATATATTTAAATAGACAACTGTTATTTTAAATTAGAATAATATTTCACTATTTTTACTTTATTTTTAGTCAAAGTAAATGCCAGAAACTTTTTTTAAAAAGTCTCACCAAAACCCATAACTGAATTATTATAAAATATGATCATAATAACAGAACATATATTTTATGTATATGTAGTATGTACATATATATTCCTTTATTTTTTTTTAAGTGTATTAATATATGTGGTTATTACCACAAATTTATATATTAATAAATTTGGCATTGCTAGAAAAGTAAAAATACTTAAATATATAGAAGACTACTGAAGCAAGTAGATGTGAAAGTAATACGATTAAAGTTTGTCAGAACACATCCTTTCATTTTATGAGTAACTTTTACTGCAAAACCCAAGCCAGTATTAATAGCGTTTTACAATTTTGCTAATCTGAGAGGGAATCCGGGTAAAATCCCAGCATGTGAACACCGTCTTCCAAAATATCTGCAGCACAAGAGTTATGAGTCACTTCACATGCAGATATTAAGAGATTAAAATGCCAGTGTTTAATAACCCATCTCAGTGTTTCACAGCAGAGATACAGTATGAAGAAACGGTCACTATAACTCTAGCATGGCTCTTATCTCCCAGAGAACCTCTTAAAAACAGCACAGTGTTATTTATGCATCCAAAGGCAGCCAAAGTCTTGCGAGAGAAGCACAGATAATGACTCAAATGCAAGAAATCTCTCTCTTGGAAGAGGAAAAAACTAATTGGCATTGAAAGCACATCATAAATTAATCGCATCAATGAAAATAGCACAAGCAGGCATGAAAGAGAGCTAAAAATATGAACCGAGTGAGTTTGTCTCAATACAAGTTAAGATCTACACACTGCATGCTGTCGAATACACAGAAAATGGAAGTTTATTCACCTAGACCACATTATTCCTGCCTATAGAGAGTTTAATGCATTGCTAAATGGGAATTTTCCTGTAGTAGGTCGTAAATTTTTCAAAACATGCAACTTTACACACCTAAACGCCCTCCACACTAGGTGTGTTTGTGTTAGCGTCTGACACAAAGCGGGTTATTTTTACCCATCAGAAGCGAAATCAGATTTCCTGACTCCCCACGGGAGACTCAACTTCCTGAGCTCAGTAGCAAACCCATCCATACGTGCGTCAGTACCTGTAAGAGAGGCGAGAAAAGCTAATGGAAAAAACCATCAGAATGCATCTGGATGGGCCGAACGCAGCAGGAGGGAATGAAAATAACAGCTCGGATCAGGAGGGTGACGAGATCATGAACACACGGCCCACTGCTTCATCTTACTTTACTCTTCATGTTATATTGCGCTGAAATCTCTTGCATCACCGCTAGCGTGTCTCACAAGCAAAGAATAAATCTAATTAGAAAATCCAGTTACGATATGGCTCAATTTCAAGAGTCAGATCAAAGGTAGTCTGGGCTTCAGGCACAAAAATCATCCAAACTGCAAGCTCCAGTGTGACTGACTGGCATTACGCAACTTCCATGAGTCAGTGAAAACGGTTTACCAAGTTGTGAATAAGCAGCAAGTGATTTTGAAACTAGAGTTGCGAGGTTTATGGGCTGGGACACTACATTAATTAGAATCGATTCAATGCATCGCGAATCATCTGGAATTGAATCGGAGCCAAGATTTTAACAGCACATGGTGCTCTACTCTAGTTTTTATCCGCACACAAAAGCGCTTGTGCATTCGGTCAAGTCATGTAATTTCACCTTAGCTCAGAATGATTTAAGCCCACTGTGAACGCCTTCGTAATTCGCTTCAACCTTTGCGAGTCTTGCAATGCACTCGGAAAATCTCAGGATCGATGCTGAATCATTTCTCGATTTGCCATGCATTGATGACAAACACTGACCTAAAATCACCCGATCTGAAATGTATCATTTACGCAGGTGTTTTAGTGTTGCATTTTTTGGCAGAAGACGTAAGTCAGGAGAGGAGAACGGCAGAGTTAGATTATGTTATTTTTGTTTTCTTTGCGCAAAACAAAGTATTCTCGTAGCGTCGCAAAAAAGTTGATCCACTGATGTCACATGGACTGTTTTACCGGTGTTGTTGCTATGTTTCTGGATCTGAGATCATTTGAGTTGTGTTGCTGTCTATGGAGGGTCAGATAGCTCTCTGATGTTATCAAAAATATCTTAATTTGTGTTCTGAAGATGAACGAAGGTCTCACGGGTTTGGAATGACATGAGGGTGAGTAATTAATGACATAATTTTCATTTTTAGGTGAACTAACCCTTTAAAAGCACTGGATTAGATTCTTGCAAACAGTTTTTTCACTTCACAAGTCATTAACTGATGGACTGGAGTGTGGATTTCTGTGATGTTTTTATCAGCTGAATGGACTCTCATTCTGACGGCACCCATTCACTGTGAAGCATCCATTAGTGTACAACTGACATAATGCTACATTTTTCCAAATCTGTTCTAATAAAGAAAATCTACATCTGGGATGGCCCGAGGGAAAGGAAACATTCTGCATTTTACTTTTTTGGTAAACTATTACTTTAATCTAGGATCACGGAATTGTAAACCGCAAAATTAACTTACAGTAACTACATTATTCAGTGGCCTGACAGTATTTAATGAGGCAAAACCTAGTGAAAATTTATGTATTTATGAAAAAAGGGCATTCAAACTAAGTAGTGCACACGCATCCAGCCTCACTCATCAAACATGAGAACACCAAAAACCATTATATGTAAATTGTCACATTCAATTTATTGCTACAATTATGTTAGAATGGTTTTAGAGACTTTTTGTAAGGCCCACCATGCAGTAATTTCATCTGTGTTTTCTGCAGCTTTTTTTTTATTAAAAGTGAACATGTACCCATCTCAGGTAAAAAAAAAAAAAAAGGATATTATGGTTGGTCAGGTGGCCACATTTAGTCAGACGTATGGCTATGAGTTTGAGATGCGGATTCATTAACTCGTATCTAGAGAGCATAGACTTTTAAAAGTGTTTCCAGGCAAAACTCCACATAAGACGGAGCTGTAAAAAAAATAAATCCTATGCCAAAAGATGAAAATAATACAGAAAAAAATTAATAAATAAAAACAAAACAACGCTTTGAAGTTGCTTCTCCGCAGAGGAAAATGCCGTCTAGACACGTGCGAGTCTCAAAAGCCTGAACAGTGTTTGCTCATAATTACATACGGGATGTTTAGTGCTGCTTTGTGAGTCTGTTTGTACTGAACTGAATGAAACGCACCGTGCACCGTGAGCTCAGCCTCGATCTCGCTGGTCATGTTCCCACTGTCCGCCTGGCAGACGTATATCCCAGCATCCTCTTCGGTCAGGTTGACGATCTGAAGGCTTCCTCCACCAATCACAGCAAAACGCTCATGGCTGGAAAAAAAAAAAAACAGAAAGAGATGTAAGGATGTGCTAAAATGACTTTTCCTTTCAGCGCTTTCAGGAATGCCAGCCACCTCAAGCAGGCCACGGTAATGCCGGATTGAGATGGAATCGAAAACAGGATACAGTATGGATATCATTTCCTGCAGCTTTTCCTTTATGGCTTGAGTGCACTGAAAGCAACTTCCCCGGAGTGTTTCACTTGAGGTTTCTGGAGAAAAACAAACTACTGTTCCCGGTTCCTCCGCAATGATTCGGAGGCAGAAAGAGACAGAGAGTTAATCTAAGATGAGCTGAGAATGGAAAAAATAATCAATAGTCACACACAGCAGAGGAGAGAAAGGATGAAGAGTCGACAGGGTCCCGCTGAACACAGTCAGACCTCCAATCCTCACGGTGCTTTATTAGAAAAATACCCCTATGGGGGAAAGAAAGGAATCGCCAATTACTGAGTTTGACTAAGAATGGAGAGTAAACCAGCCAGGAACGATGCCTTCTCGCATACACCGAGCAAAATCCACCCGCTCACTCGTCAAGAAGTTTCTTTCAACGCACCCGAGTGTCAAACTGACAACGGCTGAGCAAATTCTGCTGTGAATTCTTATAGAAACTGAGACATGAATGCAGAAATTTTAAATAGCATGCATTATAACTCAAACATTGTGTCAGTGCAAAATAAATGAATGCTTTTTTTTTCAGCAAAGCCCAAAAGTGATTGATCAAATGTGGCAGGAAAAATATGTTAGAAACTATTTCTGTTTTAAAGAAATGTTGTTCTTTTGAACGTTCTATTAATCCAAAAATCCTGAAAATTTAAATGCATCATGGTTCCCACAAAAACATGAAGTAGCACATCTGTTTTCAGCATTGATGATAATATTATTAAATGTTTCTTGAGCCAGCTGATCAGAATATCAGGATGATGTCTGAAGGATCTTGTGACACTGATGCTAAAAATTCAGCTTTGATCACAGCAGTTAATCATATTTTACAACATACGCACACAGAAAACTTTAAATTGCAATAATATTACACAATATTACTGTTTTTACTGTTGTAAAACTTAATCTAGGAAGATAATTACTCATTATAAAATATTGTTTCTTCTAAACTTTAGAATGCAAATGAATGGAAACAGCTTCAGAGTAATTAAAAGTTGCTACTAGACAGTTATGTCATTTTAAAAATCATGTAGCTCTTACCATAACAAAAGCCTCCACCTCTAACTTACTATTACAGAAACATTCTTTAAACTTTAATTTTTTGAGAACTTTGCTACCAGCTTAAAAAATGTAATATTAAAGGAACAATCAATTCTTACAAGGTTTTCTATATACATTTATCAAAAACTAATACCTTCGTAAGAATCAATGAACATGAATGTTTCAGAGCTTGCGTTCCCTTCACAAAGCCAAGCCCCTGATCACAGGAGCATCACTCCAGCGGCAGCTATATTTAGCGCCCCCAGCCTCTGTTTGTCTGTGATGAGACAGCAGGCGCCGCTCTGAAAAACGAGGTCCCCGAACCCAATGAGAGATTCGTTAAACGCATGAGATGACAGAAGTCAGATGATGCTGCGACCGTGAACGCTACCAGGAGCCCCTGAGAGACCTGAGGAGGAGGGGGCGTCCAAGGCTGGATAATTAAAAAAGAAATTAAAGCGGAGACGAGTCTATAAAGTACAAAGAGCCTCGTTAATTGTCTTTTAGCACAGCATTAAAGCTCCAGACTGGAGGAAGGTAACAGAGCATGATGGGTAAAAAGTTAGTTTTTAAAGGAATAGTTTTTTGCACTTTGACATTGTTTATTCACTCAAACCTCAAGGCTGAAAATTAAGACTGAAACCATAAAATGTAAAAAAAAAAAAAAAAATTATAAAACTATAAAAATAAAAATGTATAATAAAATAAAAACTAATATAACAATTTAAAATGTATTATTTTTTCCCCTCACTTAGTTTCCAAGACAACATACACATTTTAATATTTAATATAAAAAAAATAATTTTAGTTTAACTTGAACTGAAATATAGTTTATTACTAAGCTATATAGACATATAAAATAAAAATGACAAATTTATAAAAGTTTAACTGAAATTAAATTAAACAGAAAATTTAACAATTAAATTAATTTAATATTTTACATTAAAAATAACGTTGAAACGGTCACTACTAATGGTTTTGTCGTTTTTTGGAAAAGAAAACAAAAAACAATCACTTTTTGAATAAACTGTTCTTTTAAATTAGCACAAAATTGAAACTATTAATATGTAATTAGGTAATAATTGTCTAAAATAAAACCACACACTTTATAACAATTTATTGTTATTGAAACTAAAATTAAATCTTTAAAATATAAACTTTTAAACCCTGGTTGATACAGGAGAAAAATATATATATAATCAAGTGTTATTCTCTTAGACTTTATCTTTGAGAACATCTGGCTGAACATTAACACACTTCTGAAGGACTCTTATGCTATCTGCAGCGCTTTAGGATTTATTATCCTCCGTTTCCCAGAATTCCTCCATTCAAAGGCCGGTTTAAATTTACTGTTGTTTGCTAAAGCTGATCAACCATTAAAAACCGTAATAAATTCACTATAAATGTTTAAAACACATGCAAACACTTCCAGGATGTTGTACATTGTAAATATAAACATGAGAGCGAGACTTCCAAGTAAAATGTATGATATTACAACTAAAAAAAAATCATAAATCAGAGTATTGCACAAAGAGGAAGCGCTTGTTGAAAATATACGTCCATTCGTTCTGCGTTGGCGCCTCAGAAGGAACTTCTGAAGGTGCATTTGTGCCTGACTGGATTTACAATGTTCCCCTTGCAAATACACCAGGATGATGTTTGTGTTGAGAAGAGGTCGAGTATCGGTCGTCAATACGAACATTCATCTTAGCGCGTCCCGTCTGGAATACACAAAACTGATCAGTCTCCGGCTGCTCCGTCCACGACAGCGAGGACAAAAGGTGTTCTTGTCAGTGAAGCAAGCCGTTCACATTCATCCCAAGAATTCCTCCGTGATCCGCTGGCTTTCCGTAAAGCACTAAACAGCATTCCGGCTCTAATCCGTGAGATCCAAACGTGAGATCTGACAATTACGGCTGGGTCGAGCCCTGTCTGCCTTCTGTTCATATCCGACAGTCTTTAAATGATTCCAAACATGGAGAAACCGGCCTCAGATCAGAGGGAGTTTATCTGACCCGTCTGGCCAGAAATCACTCAATGGACTGGCGTGGCGTGTTTATGCGTGGCCAGTAATGAATGAGCGTCTGAGCTGATAAGGAGGTTTTCACACACTGACACACAGTGATTTGTTTATTCAGTTCCCGCAAGCCGTTCCACAATCTACAGATTAGACATACAACAACATGCCAGAGAAGCAAACAATGGAGGAGGGCGAAGAATGTGACTTATTTAACACTGCTTCTCCATGCTGAAATTTAAGGCCTCTAGGCACACAAGATGAATATGTTTTAAGCTTTCGGTCTTCATTCTTGGCATTTTACTACCTTAAAAGCTTACTTCACACAATAACACAATCGCCACTGTTTACTCTCCCCTAATGTCATTCTAAACCTGTATTTATTTATCTACTGGTAAGAACTCCCACACAGTTTAATTCCAATCAACAATTTGTAGTGACCTCTAAACAGAAAAAATATTTAAGAAAACATTTAAAAAATGTATTTAACAAGGTAAAAAAAGAAGAAAAAACATTAAAGGCTTGAAAAAGACTTTTAACAAGGAATAAATTAGGGCTGTCAAGCAATCACGATTAATCGCATCCAAAATAAAAGTTTTTGTTAAAAGTTTTTGTGTGTACTGTGTATATTTATAATGTATATATAAATACAAACACATGCATGTATACATAATAAATATATATACATATATGTATATATATTTATTTATATATATAAAATGTGTGTGTATGTATATATATATATATATATATATATATATATATATACACACACACACATATATATATACACATATATACACACACACATATATATATACACACACACATATATATATACACATATATACACACACATATATATATACACACATATATATATATATGTATGTGTGTGTGTGTATAATATAATAATT
>JAUMHE010000085.1:2099296-2121937 GCA_032359235.1 Enteromius mattozi | reverse complement strand
TAAAATATATGAAAGTCTAATGTTTATCAGTACATTACAGAAAATAATGAACTTTATCACAATATGCTAATTTTTTGGAAAGGACCTGTATATATATATCATTAAAATATATAAAAATATAAAATTATATATCATTATAAATCATTAGGATATTAAGTAAATGTCATGTTCCATGAAGATATTTTGTAAATTCCATTCGGACTACTTTAAAGTTTTCCCAATATTTGATTTTTTTGCACCCTCAGATTCCTGATTTTTATATATTGACCAAATATTCTCCTGTACATCAAAAATTGATTCTTATCTTAACTTATTTATTTATTAAGCTTACAGATGATGTATAAATCTCAATTTAAAAACAAAACGTACCCTTATTACCCATATTATTATTATTTATATTATATATATATATATATATATATAAAATGAATCTGGACCACAACAATTTTTTAAATCATTATTCCAAATAATTTTTATTTTTATTTATACAATAAAAATAAAATGTGACCCAGGACCACAAATACTTATAAAAATATATTATTTTTTAAATAAATCGAAATTCATTAAATTAAAAAATATATACAAAATTAAAGATTATAAAATAAAACAACAAAAAAAAAAATAAGCTATTAAAAAATTCTAAAATAAAATTCATAAAATAAATGCGGATTATATAGATAAAATACAAAATCAAATAAATGATGAAAAAATTTAAATAAACTAGCTATGAATAAAATAAATAATTTAAAAATAAATACAAAATAATCATAATAATCATAATAATAATAATAATAATAATAATTAATAAAAGAAAAATGTGGAAATTATCATTAAGTGGTCAAGAATAACGGAGCAAGGCAACTAGTCCACCTAAAGTTTCGCAGAAGCAGCCAATTCCAGATTTTGACTGCTATAGTATGAGTTAGGATCTGTAGGCAGCTCATCTAAGACTAGAGAGCATCTAAAACCATCAAACCGTTAAACACACTTTATGGAACACAATTACCTCGAGTCGTCTGAGTTTTCCTGACTCAATTTGCCTCCCTCCTCTGGAGCACATCGCTGTGAGCTCAACACACCCACGGGAATTCCAGCAGCCAGACCGATAGTTCTCCATAAACAATCAGGCCCAACTCATTTAATCAGCTTTAACGGAGTAGAGCTTTATTGAGCTGAACGGGCTCGGCAAAAACACCTCCACGAACAACGCTTCTGCACCAAACACGCATCAGGGACCCGTCAAATCCCACCAATCGCGAAAAGATCGATGTCCCTCACAACCTTATGACATCAGCCGTGTTCATTTATGACCTCAATCTTCTCGTACCTGTGTGGGAGGTGAAAACAGAAGCAGGTACACCGTTTTAAACAGCTCGGGAACATTCAGAGGTCAGAGAAACAAGGAAAAACAACATGACAGCATCTTTCATTTGATACAATGTAATTCCAATCCTTCTTTTCTGTATATTCTTGGGGGGGAATGGTTTGGAAAACACAATATATACCACAATATGGACTCACATTATATTAAATGTGTCATCTGCAGTCTATAGGAGGAGCTTCTGGGACGGAGAACCTGAGGACTACAAACGGCTGAGATGCTGTTTGAGGAATCATAGAGGTGCGCTCGACACACATGAAAACAAACCCAGACGTAGATGCACTCAAACTGACGCTTGCTTTTACAGAAGAAGAGAAACCATCCAAAAATACACATCAGAAAGATGTGGAGGAACCTGGATCCTTCACGACTAATTTGAGTCCACTCGTAAATCACATAAACGAGAAACGTTAGGTTTGATTGAATTCCCAGTAAAACGTTGAGCGCAGTCAGACGCGACTTACTGAGCCTTTGCAAGACTTTGATGTGAAGCTGTAGAACTTAATGAAAGGAAAGAGAGAGGAACTTTATGGGAGGAGGATAAATGTGGGCATACATTAGAGCTGCACTGTTTGTGTGTGTGTGTGTGTGTGTGTGAGAGAGAGACACACGACGTAGTAAGAGAAAACATTTCTCATGGCCTGACAAAGATGATCACCGTATCTGAGTATGAAACTCCCTCAAGATGTTTCTTGATTGTTTCTTGGCTTGTTGAACTCGAAACACCCCAACAATCTGGAGACTAAGCTCTGTCAGACACATCCATCCAGAACAGCCTAGTTCTGCTAACCATACTGCTACTCGTTTATGAAAACATCAAACACAAAAGACATACTTCGAACACAGCAGCAACACATTAAAAAACATCCAAAATAATGACAAATCTTAATATCTTATGCAGTGCACGTTCTCAATTCAACGTATCTTGTTTGATGACTTTTATATACACTAGTCAACATTTGAAGGGGATAAACGTTCATCAAAGTTGTCCTAAAACCAAAATGTGTTTTTGTCTTTTTGACCCACTTCAAATGTTGACTACTGTATTTCAGCTAACAAATGAGTGAGTGTTAATTGGGGCTGGACAATTATTCAGGATCAATATACATTGTGATTTTTTTTCAGTAACACTGATATGATTTTAAATACATTTCCTATATTTTGATATACACTACCAGTCAAAAGTTTGGAAACATTAAGATTTGTAATATTTTTTTTTAAAATGTGTTACTTATGGTTATCAAGGCTGCATATAATTTGATCAAAAATACAAGAAAATAAGCAATATTGTGAAATATTTGGGTTACTTTTTTGATATACTTTAAAATATCATTTTTGTGATGCAAAGCTGGATTTCCATCAGTCGTTACTCCAGTCTAAAGTGTCACATGACCCTTCAGAAATCAGTCTAATATGCTGATTTATTACTAGAATGATCAGTGTTGGCAAAGTAGTTTTTTTTTTGGAATCTTTGATGAATAAAAAGGTATAAAGAACATCATTTATTAAAAATATAAATCTTTTCTAACAATATAAATCTCTGCCATCACTTATTATCAACTGAACACATCCTAGCTGAATAAAAGTTTGAATTTCTTTCAAATAAAAAAGAATAAATATGTACTGACCTCAAGCTTCTAAACTGGTAGTGTATATTGTTATAAGGGATTTCTATTTTTTTTTTAAAAAGCTCTTCTTTTTAACGTTTTATCAATTTAGGAATCCTAAAAATATATCACAGGTTCCAAAAAATGTGAAGCAGCACAACAGTTTCCAGCACTGATAATAAATCAGCATATCAGAATGATTTCTGAAGGATCATGTGACACTGAAGACTGGAGTAATGATGCTGAAAATACAGCTGAACGTCACAGAAATAAATCAGATTTGAATGTATATTAAAATAGAAAATTGTTATTTTACGTCGCAATAATATTTCACAATATTTATTTTTTCCTGTATTTTTGATCAAATAAATGCAGCCTTGATGAACATGAAAATATAAAAAAATGTTCCCGTTTCCAAACTTTTGACTGGTAGCGTACATTAAAATAGCAAGTGTTTCCCATTCATTGATTTGTGGCAGTTGACTAAAACATGAGCACTGCAAGTTTCAAAATCAAAACGTGGCACCAGAAAACGTATATTTTAAGAGAACCGGCTGTCTTCAGAATAGTTTTGATGGCATTTTCTCTTTATCTGATAAAGTAGCGTTCATGAGCGCAGCGCTACTGTTTCTGCTGCTCAAAAAGCGCCTCCTGATGGCAGAGAATTTTTTTTTTTTTAGTAAGTCCCTCCAGCAATGTGTTTTTGTTATTGCTCAATGTTTTATGTTTTCTGCAGCAGCTCTGAGCACTTTTCATATTCTTTATTCTGGCTGATGCACTTTAGTCTCAATCTTTAAAAATACTCAGTCTATGCTATACTTTAAAGTTAAAGATATTAATATTAATAAGGTGAGTCTGAGACTCCATTTCCATTTTTATTTCTAAAATATTATATAGTTTTATATGAGGAGGTTTCATAGACATGCCAAATACATTTTTCAGAAGTGTATAGGTAACACACATCTGCTGTGAGCATTCTTGGCCCTTTTTCGGAGGCTTTTTAAAATATTCTTCATATCGATATAGAATTATATCGTATCAACAGAAATTAAGAAATATAACAGGATAAAAATTGGGCCTAAATAGTCCAGCCCTAGTGTCCTAGTAATTTGCTGTACACAAAAAGTGGGCTTATTTTTTTGTTATTGTTTTTGCACGACTCTATAGAATATTTACTTTTAATTGGTCAATTATGGAATTGTGCGGTCCAATTTTTTTTTATAATAACAATTGATTGAATAATTAAAGGGATAGTCCACCCAAAAATAAATTTTTATTATTTTTATTTGTCTCAAGTCATGAATATGAGTTTCTTCTGTTGAACACAAAAGGTGATGTTCTAAAGAATGTGGGTCTGGTAGCCATTGATTTCCAAAGTATTTTCCCCCGTACTATAGAAGGCAACCATCAACTGTTTGTTCATCCACATTCATCAGAACAGCTTCTTTTGTGTTCAACAGAAGTTGTATTTCAAATAGGTTTGAATTTCAAAACAAGTTCAAACGGGTTTGAAATGACAATCTTTATTTTCTATAAATCTTGATTTATGGTTAAATGGCCAGTCACAAATAGTCTCGGCTCAGTTGTTTGTTATATTCTGCTCTCTAAGCCTTCCTTCCACATAAAACAGCAGAAATAATCCAACAGACGTGTCGTTTCCAGGCCAAGCACCTGCAGATACGAATAATCAACTTTCCAACCCCCACCGAAGGAATCATGTTTACAAGAGCGCAGCAGAGCAGTTATGTTTAGGAAACAGCCCTTCTGTAGTTTTTAGGGAAGTTTTCGGGGCTTTAAAGAAAATTTACTTCATAAATCGTCAGCAAAAGCAGCGGCTCAGTCTCTTCCTGCCTGGCCCAGGGGCGCCTCCGTCAGCTCCCATAATGCATTTCTGTCTTGTTTAATTTTACGGTTGCTACTCCATAAACACAGCAGAGACGGTGCAAGTATCTCTCCAGGTCTTTATGATGTGAAATGGAAAAACCATCAGGTCACATTTTAATCCTGAAAATTATATTATATTATATTATATATATATATATATATAAGGGCCAGGACTCCATTAAAAAAAGAATCTAATTAATTAGAGGCTTTGTAATAAATAGTATAATAATAATAATAATAATAATATAATATCACATAAATACATATTAATATAAATATTAAAATCCCTTCAAATTAAATGATATTATATACACACATAAAATCTCATGTTGTGACCTCACGTTCTGTCAGTCATGCTTACACAATGCCCCCAAAGCTTTCATCAGTCATAAAAAATTCAGATGAGGTTTGACTGTTTTCACACCCGTAACAAGCATTTTGATAGGAAAGGATGACTAATACAAAAAAAATAAAGGAAAAAAACTAATACAAAAATTTGGGACTCCCTGTGCAATGGCTAGGCCAGTGTCGACGATAACAACTTTTTGTTGTGCAATATATTGCCCCATAAATAATTGCGATAAGTGATATTATTGTCATTTTAAGACCATTATATGACACTTAATGTATAATAATATTAGAACAGCATAATAATGCAAGAAGGCCTACACACTTTCAACTGACAACAAACATTTAATTCTTTAGATCATGGAGATGAAGTATATTAGAAATATTAGATACCTTAAAAAAACTTGAATAAATGGTAAATACACATTTTCTTACAAGTAGAAAAAAGAAGAACTTATATGGAGATTTTTCCCCTTTTTCTCTGAAAAGTAAGGGTGCACAGTATTGCTGAAAAACACAATCGCTATTTAGCGGTCAGATTTTTTAAAATTTACTAATATTTCCGATTATTATTATTACAAGTCATTGTAATTATTATTTTGTTGTTAATTTAGTTAGTTTACCTCAACTCCAAGCTGCTCATTTTTGCATAAAAATACCTCTGTTTAGTATATTTTCAAAGGTTGTTGTGGCAGCATGAACCTGGAGTGACTGTCATTGTTCTGCCTTTAAAGGAAAACTCAGTAAAAAAACAAGAGAAAGGGCATTTGTGTGTGTGTGTGTGTGTGTAAAGAGAAGAGAGACGCTCCGATAGCATTGGAGTGTCACACTCTTTTTCCTGCCGCAATGAATGACTGAATGAAACGTTCATTAACATATGAAATAAATGTTAGCAAACTGTCAGAACGAGCGCCTTCTTGCTTTAAATGATCTCCTGTGAACTGTGAAAAGCATTGAATTGAAATACTGCATGTGTTCCTCATACAGGCTGCCCTGAACTTTCAGTGGAACGACCCCAGGGATTCCTCAAGTCTCCTTACCGTGCACCGCCGGCTAGATCTGAACACACGGACAAGGCACTTAAACGCATTCTTGTGTGTGTGTGTGTGTTCCAGTGCTCTGCTACAGCATTAGTGTTGCTTCCTATGAAAAATAAAAGAATAGTACAATAATGTCTTACCTTTAAAAGCCCTTCAAATCATTCAAATGCATCTTTATAGGTTGAGCTGATAGGTTAATAAGGCTTCATCAAGTTCAAGCATCACTCAAATATAGTGGTTTATTGAGATCACCTCAATCATGTGTCTTTTTGAGGATGCAAGCACAATTTTTCAACTAGAAAAAAATCCCACAGATGCACAAAGAAGAAGGAACCCGAGCCATATCTACACACCAGATTATCAGTAAGAAACCTCATAGAAATCACCCACAAAACCCTATGTAACTGCATAGTGATGCAATAAAATAGTCAAAACACCCTAACAATAGGACTGCACAAGTCATCGCAATTATAATTACAGATGCCACAAAGACATAATCATTCAAAGCAGCAATTACTTGTTCAAAATCCACTTCTTCTGTGTGATGTGTTCTCTTAAGGGTATTGTTTTAATGTTAGTTTTAGTATAGCATTATAAAACTATACATATTTTTCCTTTTTTATTCAAAGAAGAAACCAATCCGGTGTATAGTTCACATTTGAGGCTTAAAGGTTTTTCACTTGCTTTTAGCTTGTTTACTTTCATCTGAAAATATGGCATGCTTGTGGTTGCTTCAAGCAATGGTATGAACATGATTCAATGTCATTTAATAATTGCAATTACAATTTCAATGGAATAATCGACAATTATGATTTTTGTCATAGTTGTGCAGCCCTACCTATCGATAAAACCTGCATGGCAAGATGCTTTAAAAACACCCTAGCAACAACATTAAAAATGTCCAAAAAAGCATCTAAAACTATCCCTAGCAACCACGCAGCACAGCATTAACAGCAGTAAGTTTCACACAGGCAGGCAGCGCTCTCATTTTCTTCAGAAAACTGTAAAATCCAGTAATTTGTTCTTGCTGTCAGGGGTCACATTCGCTGCACACAGCTACAGCACAAACACGCAACTGACAGGCATTAAACTCCAAACACAAAAGGAAATAGAAAAGCTCTTCCGAGTCTTAATGTAGTATAATGCACTGATGCTAATTCTCTCGCTCTGAAAGCCTGAACACGTCATTCCTCATCCCGAGCTCAGAAAAGCATCCTTTATTTCTGCGGCAGCACACGGAGCCCATGATACAGCTTCAGAGGCCAGATCTCAGAGATTTCACTGAGAAAGCACCTGACGACTGGAGAAATGAAAAGAGACAGAGTTTTGTTTGAGAATAAAGGGAGAACGCTTGTGTTTTAGGACGAATTTTCCCTGAAGGCCAGAGAGACGGGTGGAGAAGGTGAGGAAACTATCAAGCGTGTGAACTACACATGTGTCGAATGCTTTACATGGAGTTAAAAGACCAGGAAGAACATTTCCTTACAAAAACCTGAAGTAAAACTCCCTGTTTCTGTCAGTGGCTCATTTTTCTGAGTGAAAAACCGTGTAATGGTACACGCATTTGGAAGAAGAGGACAGAAAATCACATTTAACGCAGTAAGATCGCTGCAAAATGGAAACTTAAAGGGATAAACAGCAACTCTTGTCTTGCTTCAAAACCATACAGAGATAGATTATATGTAAATAATGACACTAAGCTGCTCAAGTTGCTTTTTTTTTCATTTTGGAGCTTCGTTTGCATTATAAAGAAAGAGCAGAAAAATGACTGGTTTGGATCAACATGAAAAATGATAAAATAAAATATAAAAAATATTTTTGAGGGTTTGCTTATTTATTTATTTTTTCCCCATTTTAGTTACTCGAGTACATCAAGTAAAAAAAAAAACTTTTGTATTGAATACTGCATGAATAAATACATGGGTCAAAGGCGAAAAAGGGTTTACCATAAAAACAATAAGTGTAATACTGCTTTAAATTGTTGTTGTTTTTCTCTGAATTATTATAATTATTATTATTATTATTTTTCCTTTTTACAAAGTTTTCTGTTTAAATTAATTGCAATTTTGTTTTATTTAAAACACAATAAAATGTAATATGCTTCTGTATTTTTTTATATATTTTAATACGTACAGGTAAGAATAAGCATGTTTGATTTTTTACATAAATATTGTGTTACACTGAATGACAATATAAAATCATTTCAACCAGTTTTTAACATTTTATTCTCCAAAAACTTATTTGAAACCTTAAAAGTAAACACTAAATTAAATACCGAATTTCCTCGATACCACAGAGTATCAAAAAAATGTCTCGTCGTTCGGTACCCAATTTCGATACCTAAAGGGGTTTATCTCATTAACGTCTTGCGTCTCACTAAAGGAGGACATAAATACAGTAGGCTACATGAATAACATCTCCAGAACTGCTCCGTGGGTTACTTTAAGAGCATTTGACCGTTTCATTTGAGTAAATCTATCGTCATATCATGTACACACAGCTGACAACTGCTGTCAGTTAATGAGGGTTTGAAGAAAGAACTCGGACTAAATTAGACTCTTGTCTTGTCAGAAAGGGATAAGACTTTAAGTTTATGGACGTCGCCATCTTTGATATTACTTCGGTCACTGTCACTATGGTTACTGGTGAGGAATACAGGTTTGCTGCTGTGTGAACGAGACATTTCGAGACTCACACCGGTAAAGAAAAGGATTGACAACCGTATTCTATCTGAACGCAGCCCTAGTCTGTTGGAGTTTGTTTGTCTGTGCGGTGTGAATTGGCCTTTAACGTCTTTGACTCACATATATTTTCTGTATTGTATTCATACTAAGGTGTAATACTAATGATGTCATCTTTGGCCACGCCCCAGTGAACACAGAACCAATCAGAAGCTTCTATTAATCAGTACTGCTGTACTCAGTACAATAACATACTGTAATCCTGCAACATTTCTTATTCCATGGTGTTTGCAAAGTTTTACAGCTTTTTAAAGGTCTGCAGATTCCACCGGCATGCGCCCAGATCAATACATTACACTACAGTACAGATCAATACGGCACAGAACTGCAGAATCATATGAAGTTTATAACCTGCAAATTAGATTCACACACAGTACAAAAAGAGCAAGAGCACACACCATTTACCCTGCTAAAAATAAATCACAAACACCTCAATTACTTCTCACAGACAGAGATGAGATTCAGTCACGTTGCCAAAGTCTGTTGCTTTCCTGTTAAAATTTCAGAGAAGCTAAAGTCTGTAAACAAAATCCAATAATGGACTGTTATGATCTGGACTGACTGATTTGAGCTTATATACACATCTAATTGTATGACAAGTGGCTTTTATTTCTTTCGAAGGAACTTCAGGAGAAAAATCCAAGGCAAAGTTGATCCATAAAAGAACCATTTAAATCTCCAGAGCTATAAAACAGCAACCTCTGAGCCCTAAAAGCACCTTGTGGGATGCTACACAAACATAATTACACTAATTCTGGTTCTTCCCGTTGGAATTTCTCAGCACAACTGCGTTTACTCAAGAAGTAAAACTAGCAAATAGTGAGAAACCTCTGCTGGGCGTCTTTAAAGGAACGGAGGCTCCAGTCAGAGCAAACTGTGAAGGTCTGGCTGATATCTAACCCTGCTGTTCAAACACACACTAATCCTGCTGTTAGATTCATAGCATAGTGTGAAGCACGCTGACCCATGTTCAGCAGACGAAAACTGATCCCAGATCAGCAGTCTGAACTCTGACAGAACAATACTCCCAATGGACTGAAAGAAAACTCAGAAAAACAGTTTTGAGAAACATCTTGCCATTTTTGTGTGCTTCAGATGGTCAGAGAGCACGAGGTTTGAGCTGCAGACTATAAAAACAACCTTTTAGAATTAAAAAAAACATGGATTAACCCTGTAAAGCCAGGAATATAAAATAATAGCACTATATATACACACTGGCGCTCAAAAGATTGGACTCGGTAAGATTTTTAATGTTTTTAAGGGAGTCTCTTCTGCTCATCAAGGCTGTATTTATTTGATCAAAAATACAGAATAAACAACACTAATATTTTGAAATCTTATTGCAATTTCCTATATTGGTTTTCTATTTTAATATACTTTAAAATAGAATTTATTTCTGTGATGCAGTGCTGAATTTTCAGCATCATTACTCCAGTCTTTTTCTAACAATGTGAGTCTTCACTATGAATTTTTATTAATTTAACACATCCCTCTAGAATAAAAGTATTAATTTAAAAAAAGAAAGAAAAAATATACTGACCCCAAAACTTTAAATAGCATTGTACAATTTATTTGTAGATTCAACCTTGATAAGCAGAAGAAAACATTAAAAAAATATCTTACTGATCTCAAACTTTTGAGTGGCAGCATAAGAAAGTGGAAATGTTTTTGTTATTGAGTGTCATATTTGATACACCAGGTTTATATGGCTTATATAGTATAATATTTTGAGAATATGGACAAAAAACAGTTTTATTTAGGGGCCCAAATAGCAATTTGGTACAGATGCTGATGTTAATATGGCCAAAACTAGCAAACATTTCTCAAAAGCTTCAGTCTAGTAAGTACACATCTTTAAATATTACTAACGATATAAAAGTTATTCTTAGGTTAATTAATTCATTTTATTTATTTAGCCTCACAGCAAAACAACATGTGAACCACGACGTGAAGGTGAGGTAAGCTTAAAGGTCATTGCACACCAAGTCAGAAATTTCCGTGCGTGCCAGGTGTCATAAAAATCACATTTACAGACTGCCTCTGTTCGTTCGTCATAAATAAATTCGGATCACAAAAATTTCAGATTCAGTGTGCAAGAACCAACACGCAATTTCTGAAGCTCAAAGGCTTTGTGTTCATACCTGCGACTGTGAGTCGTGCGGTTCGGCTGCTGATGGTGCCCAGATTGTCGATGGTGGCCACGCACTGGTACACCCCCTCATCAGGCTTATTGTGTTTGGAGTGGACCACCGTACTGATGAGCAGAGACCCGTCCGCTAGCTGCCGCTTCCGGTCGTCTGCCACCAGGTTCAGGAACGTCCCGTCCTTCTTCCATTCCACCCTCACCGGAGCGCTGCTAGCGGCTGAGCAGTTCAGGACAGCGGGGAGGCCGCGAACGGCCAGCGTGTCGATGGGTTCGACCGAGAACCTGAACGGGGTAAAACCTCGAATACCAGAACCTGAGGAGAGAGAGAGAAGATGTTTTAGAGGATTCACAGACTATCAGCTGCATGAGAAGCATTTTAGCATTAGCATAGAGGCAGTTGAACTAAAATAAAGATTTCAAAATGCACACAGAAACCTTTAAATACAATCAATTTATGACTTTCAAGGGAGGGGCAGAAATCACTCAGGTTTTATTAAAAACATTTTAATTTGTGTTTCAAAGTCTATTGGGGGTTGGATGAAAATGTTAATTTTTGGTAGGGCCCAAATTCCATTTATTCATTTTTTTTTCTGGATTCCATTTATTTTTCCGGTTTGCGTCCCATTATTTTTGTTTTAATAGTTAAATTACATTTTATTAATCAAAAAGCATGTCTAATTAATTAAAATCATGAAACTAAAAAAAGAAATTTACTATATTTTATTTTTACCAAATTCGGTTTTCCATTAGTTTTTCAGATTCCATTTAAATGGTTTCATAAAATGTAAGTAATATCAAAGTAATCTTGATTTTAGTTACAAAATTATTTATTAATATATAAATAATATATAAATAAATAATTCTAAATAAATCATATATATATATATATATATATATATATTATAAATCTATTTTCTTTTTTTAGAAATACAGTCTTGTGTTTTTATTTTTCAGCTAAAAACATTATGTTTAATATTCCTTAAAAATAATGTTTTAATAACATTGTCATTATTAAATGTGTGTATATATATATATTTCTAATCACAGTTTCTTCAAGTTAAACCAAACTTTTATTTTGACGGGTTGCTGTGAAGACCTTTGAGTTTCTGTTTGTATATAATATAATGATAGTTATTCTCAAAGTAAACAGTGAAATGCTCATGAAGTAACTTTTAGAGCAGTTCTAAAGATTATGTTCATGTGTTCCTGTTCTCGAATATTTTGATTTATTAATCTAAAATTTGGCAAATCCCGTGGCATTTTGCGTTATATAGTAAATTACTTTTTTTTTTGGACTGGATTCCATGATTACGTCCAGTCGACGCATCGTGGAAATCATATATTTCCAACTTATATCTGGGTCTGAAGCGACAGCAGTTGCATGCAACAAAAAAAGCCATCATAAAACTTGAAATGATACTCTCAAAAACACATGATTACAGCTTTCATCATGCTCTTTTGTTGGCTAAGTGATTTTCATTCTGAAACATTCATGGGTTAGAGTCTCTCACCTTTCCGCTGTGAAATGGTTAAGCAAAATACTTCTGGGAAAAGTTATAAACCGACATAATAGCCTGACGTTTATAGTGACGTATAATTAAAAAACATAACAGTGTTCAGCCACCAACCCGCATTGTTCAGACAGCACTAATGGCCAATTATCTGCACCAGTGGTGTTGTGCGAAAAACAATTACGGCAAGACTTTCCATAACGTAGCAAGCAAGCAAGCAAGCTGCTTCGTACTTTAATTACGAAGGAAATGACAAGCTTCTCGTGTTCGACACAAAGCACAGAATACATAACAATCTGAGACGGAAGCTAATGTCTTGTCACGCAAGCTAATCTTATCCTAAAAATATGTTTTACCTGAGAAGCATATGCAAAAAAACTAACGGATAGATGAAAAACTAACGACGCATCTAGCTTTAACACAATTTTAGAAAAACACTGTGGAAAGCGGAAAAATCTGACATGCAAACTTGTGTACTTTGTGCATTTCTCAGTCTAAAAAAGGACCATGCAATGCATAGGAAAGCCACAGTTGCGCGCTAATTGTAGTGGAGCCAGCTGGGAAACATTTGGACTAACGCGCCCCTGTTTGTGGCTTTGGATGTTTGTCACGGGCTGGCTGTGAGTAATCGGATGGAGTCCAGAATTGCTGTTGGAGGGCAACAGTGATGCATCCTTGACCCAGAAGCCCCGAGACAGCCAGAAAATGAGGCTGCTGGGTTGATAAGTATAAGCTGTTAGCCTTAGTCTGCACACTTTGAGGAAAACCCACTTCAAAACCGCCTCAGTCAGCGAGACCTCTCAGAAAGGGGCAAGGGCTCTCCAGGGAAATGGCACAGTGGTGAATGAGAGGGGAAGAGAGAGATACTGACACATACAAAAGACTGAAAGAGAACGAGAAGTGGCCTAGAACGGCTGGGAAGGAAGAACGGCAAAGATATAAAAACAAAATCAAGGAAATCGGTTAAAGTGTCACACACTATTTCCTTCCTCTATCCTAACGGACCATGACAGGCTTCGGTTTGACAAACTGTTGCATTGTGGGAATACACAAGAGTGGCGCGGAGATGAGCATGAAAGGAAACACAATGACGCTCGAGGAGGCGATACAAGCAGGGATTCACTTTCTCTAGGGCCCTTCATGGGTATGTAGCCATCAGCAGAACTGTAAACGCTGTAGCTGCACAGCTTACTTACTATTATAAACCTAAGAAAACAAACCAGTGGACCAAATTTTACTGACATACCATGGTTAAGCAGAACTAAAATGTGAAATGTGTAATTTCCGGGAAGAAAAAGACTTGATGTTGATTCATTAATTTATTCTAAAACCACACAGTCTAAGATATCGTCATATCATGTACCCACAGAACTGTGAAGGTATTCATGGCAAGCCGTCAAAATAAAAGTTGGGTTTGGACATGGCAGCAGAAATATATTACTATTGTTCAGTAGAATGTACATAATAGACTACAAAAATTATTAAAACAGTATTTGGTCAGTGTTTTAAACGGTTTAGTTCCCAACAATAAAATGAAATCGTTAATTAAAAGACAAATGTTTTATGCCTTAAATTATAAAATTATAAGGCTGTTGTAAGAATAAATAATAATGCACTAGTGTAAAAGGTAGCATAACAGATGTGTGAACTGAAAACTTTATTAAAACTAATTTGCACTGATTTTTTGTGTTGGATATATTTAGTTCCTCTTTGCAGTTGCTCTTAGCAGAACTTCGACCTTGGCGCAGTAATACCATCGACGGCTAAAGAACACAAGTCATTGTATTTGTGCACACAGCTGTCCTTCAGCAGCTTCTACCGCATCTCCTCCCTTCATTTCACATTCACTCGAACCGACTCGAATCAGAATTAGAGAGTTTGTGCTTTCATCCGTGTATTTCCTTTTGTCTTTTCATCTTCCAAAGGCAATGGCTCTTTTCATTTCTACCTGATGCTTTCAAACGCTTCAGATAAATCAGAATTTGCTCGGTGAACAAACAGCTCCACACATCAGAGGGCAAAAGGGAGGGTTTTAATGCTGAAAGCAAAGTTGGAGCTAAAACAAAGTGCAGAAGCTGTCATTAGCGCTCAACAGGTTATAAATAGCTGCTCCTCACACTTCTTCACACTCATCAGCCCATCACGTTGTGTTGTTTTTCCCCCCCAGAATGCCTTTCTGTGAGGCATTAGCATGTTAGGATACTTTACCTCACGCTGTGACTTAAGATTATACATTCAGAGAGAAAAAACAGCACATGTAATCTATCTCCATAAGAGCCAAGGGGATGACAGGTGGGCCGCTTCACAGCAATAAAAGCGGGGCTCATCTGGGTGGAGTGGGGTTCCTCCCTCAGGAGTCCATTTCTACCTCATAAAACATGGAAATTGAGGATCCCAGAGGGCACATAATACCACAATCCATTTCCACACCTATTGGTAACCCAGAGAACCCAATACAATCAGAATCTGGGTTGACCATCTATTGATTGAACCCAACTGCCAACTCAATCAGCTAATTCAATTACCTTATGCTAATTCATGGGCTACACCTCTAATTCTACATTTACTATATTTACTACTTTTTGGAAACACCCCAAAATACCAGGCACATATTAATCTATTAAACCATATTTTCCAATCTTAGGCATTACATTTTGGTCTGAAATGGACACCATTTATTTTCAAGCAAAGCTGTCAGATTCTAAACAATACACGTTCATGTTAAATACATTAAACCAAATTACTGTGCCAACCGCCAACCCAATCAGCTAATTCAGTTACCTTATGGGTAATTCTTGGGCTCCAAAGATAATTGAATTTTCAGAACGCGCCATAATAATAAGCATGAAAACCCTACAAAAAATTTCTGATATAGACACCACCCAGGTTGTCTGCACAGAATTACAAAGAAATGTTGTTTTTGTTAAAAAAAAATAAAATTAATAAGTGAAAATAATAATATATATAGTCAATTTATAAACTAAATTATATATATATATATATATAAAAAATATTTAGCTATATTTTTTTTATATAATTTACTTTCAGATATTATGAAAACAATACAGTTGTCCAAGTAGAATTTCAAAGAAAAAATTTAAATAAATGATAGAAAATACTAATTTTATCTATCTATCCATCCATCCAGTATTTAATCTATACTAAAGCATGAATTCAATAAATTGAGTAGAATTTCAAAGAAACAAAATAGAAATAACTAAAAAAAATCTATGTGTCCATCTATCTATCTATGGTGTAATATTATATAATATTAGCATTTAATTTATACTAAAAGCTTGTACATTTATCATATTAATTTTAGTAACCTTACCTTAGTTTACAATCTGATTTTTACTACTGGATTTTTTACTATGCATTGAAGAAATATGCAAAAATTGACACTTTTATGAAAAGCAACTTGGAAATGAGACAAAACAACAACAACAACAACCACCCTTAACTAGTCACTAGGACAGTACTCTAATAAAAGTAAAGAGTTTATATTAATACCAAAAGGCATCTCATGTGCATGTAAAACCATCATTGCATGGGAAAAAAGAAACCTGCGAGCATAAACAAACTGTTTACAAGACTGTATTTACTACAGCTTGTGTTGATGGAGGCGATGACACTGCTCTAGGGGGAGCGTTTGCAGTACGGTAATTGATTACGGCAAGACAACGAGGGCTGATTCTTTGCGCCCCACTCTTTCATCACTCACACGAGTGAGAACAAGCAGCCGGGCCCATGGGGGGCATTATGGGAGTCCTCAGAGGGGCTGGAGAGGGGCCTGTCAAATTATTTTCCCCTCCAACGAGCGGTGGTTTCAGCAGTCTTCAAGACCCAGCGGGAGGGGGAAGTCACTTCTGGTCCATTGACACAATGGCACTATTGAAGCAGGCTCCGACAAAGACTTCGCCATTAATCAAATTACAATAATAAAGGCCCACTGTTACATGCAAACGTGGCGAAGGCTCAACAGTGTGAAATCTGATGCGAAGCGTTTGCCCAGCGCTTGCTGAAGTTCAGCTAACTTTACACTCCATGACCTCTGGCAGAGGAAAAACTGCACAAAACGAACCTTAACTTTCTGCTCCACGGCATAGTGATCTAGCCATGCTGGATGATTTGGAAAACACTTACAGATTCCTTCACCTTTACTTCATAAGCTGCGGTCTGAAAGCAATACGTCCACCGCCAGTCTGTGGACGAGCAGGCCATCTGAATCCATAAACTGGAGTCTACCCTTTCCGTGCTCACTTAAACTTTGTTTTTCAACCCGAAAATAAAATCCCAAACACATCCCGTGCCCTAAACGAAAGCGGCGGGAGCAGTCAGCAAAACTTCTATCCAGCTTCCAGCGAGGGACCGAGGCCAAACAGAAATTGATTCTACACGCCATTAGCTCCCTACAGAACAGCCGAATACAAAAAGCACAGCAAAACGGCCCTCTCAAGCAGTAATTCCACACTCATCTGGAGACAAAGGCGCAATGGCAACAGGAAATGGAGGGTAATGATGACAAATAATAGTTCTGGAATCAATTAATCTCTCGGGACGTCCTCAGGGAGACGGAGGGTATCTCTCTGTAACAATGGAAGGCTTGATTCAAAGGTAGAATGAACGTTCACAACTAAAAGAGGCCACAGAGGGACGTTCGATTTCTCTGCATCTCTCAAACACTTTTAAGATGGAGAATGCCTCCATATTGTGTCCGTGACTAAATCCCAATATCTTCACCTTTTGAATATAAATAAGCATTCAAATGCTATACGTGACTAATTGCCGTACTATCATTTATAACTAGAGTCTTGCTGGTCAAGTTGATATATCTAGTAGGGATGCACCGATTCTGGCTAGTAGCTGATATTAAAATTTGACATTGCTTTGTCTAACTGAAATAAATCTTGTGATATGGCTTTTAAAATCACAAAGCCTGTGATTTAAGTCAATATATGCGCTACAGGTTTTAGAGTAAAGCACAGCATTTATGCACATGTAGTTCATAATATAGCACATATAAGCTTGATGGATTACTATTTAGAAAATAGAAAAAAAATTACAATATAAATATTACTATTGTAGTTTTAGTCATTTTATATAATAACAATATAATTGCAACATATTTCCTATTTTGTTTATTACATATTTAATAATAATCAAAATAAAACCACAATAATTATAATTTTTAAAGTCAAATTTAGTTGGTCATTTTGTGGCAACATAACAAGTTGATAATATATTAAGAGCTCTTTTCCAAAATGCTACAAATCCATCCATGTTTTTTTTCTTTTTTTTTCGTAAAGACATAAACCAACAAGAGAACATGCAACATATGACATCAGGGACACATACTATAAATTAATATAAATCAAATGAATGCAAATGCATGAAATAAATAACAGGCAAATAAAATACTTCTCCGGGTGACTGCTGCACAAAACTGACATGTTCCGGTCTGATAGTTTGTTTACGTCCAGGACTTTCAGACGCTGCCTTTTCACTCGCGTTATAATAATGTTTTAATGTTAAACCTGCGCTATTATAATAAATGTGCGACGGTAGGCTATGATGGTATATCCAAGTTTGAGAATGTAAAGCGCTCTGCAGGACACGGAGGCACTAGCGCTAGCACTTATATTTTTTCAGTGGAGAAAAAAGCAACTTTGCCGTCATTTTCTCTGATAAAGGTAAGAATAATAGATCATTGGGCCTACTTTTATTTGTGTCTACTCACAATATCAATAAAACTGGTTTATACAGGCTATCAAAAGTGTTATTAGAGTTTAAAGCACTCATTTTGAAGACTGAGCACAAACAAACACTTCAAAGCGTCGCTATGTTGGATTGCATCTGAACGGATTCTGATTGGTTGAGAGGACCTATCGCATTTAGGCTAAAAACAGGTTCGGCGCTTATAGCGTTTTGGAAAAAAACTGCATCTTGATGTACATTTTAAACAAGGAAATATAGCATGATAAACTCATTTTTCACGTTTTGGAAAAGAGCTCTTCATATATAAAGGTCTTCACGCTTTAAAAAAAAAAAAATCAACAGTGTAAAAAGTTATATTTCAGTTTATATATTATTCATGAATTTTAATAAATAAATACATTGTATTTTAACATTCATGCAAATATTAATTATGCAGATACACTCACATAAAGCCATTTCAGTCATACGGTGAAAATTCCTTTATATTTCATATTGCCAAGTTTATGCATCTTGGAACTATTTATGCATCATGCATCTCTTACACTTTACTACCTGAATCACAACATATTTGCCCCTCGAGAATCATTTATTTCCAGCAATGCAGGAATCATGTTGGAAGCAACGTTTCAAAACATCTGCATCTAGATTTTCATATTTACGTCTAGTATTTATGTTTACGTATGAGAATTGGACCTGTTGAAACGAGTCGAGGGCGCACGGCTTGCCTGAGGGGAAACATGCAGGTATTAGCGGGTAAAGCTGCTCGAGTGTTTCTCTTTCATTCTTTCTCTCTATTCATCCTTTTCTCCTTGGGTGGGCACACAAGAAAGTCTTTGAAGTCTCACCTACCTCTGCTCAAATATTGGTTTTATTCCTGCGAGAAGAACCTTGCATCTAATCCCTTGATTTGTTTCAGCGAGCGTTGAGAATACCAAAACCCTCATACGGAGACAAAATCGTTTAATGGGTATTTATGAAGTGGGTTTTAGTGTTCAAATTTCGTTTTCTGAAGGACTAGTGAGTTGCTTCCAAGTGGATAAACACAACAGAGCAGCAGTTCACCAGGATACTTGATACTATTTTACCAATCCAGATATGGGCCAAATCTTTAATACTGGGAACAGTTAAAAGGTAAAAAACAAACAAACAAACAAAAAAAATGTGTTTAAAAAACCACACTGATCAACCACAAGTTTGCATGATAATCATATACCAAGACAATATCACCATAATGCAGGTTTCGCTCAGGGACATAGAAAGCAGTTGGTGAGGTATGGGAGGTGGGAATTGCGTCGCCATGGTAACGCTCTAATGATGACTGACGTTTCAGATCGACCAATAGGAGAGTCCCGCTGGGAATGCCCCATCTAAACCAGGGACGACAGGTTGCCTCGGGCTTGTTTCTCTCCCAGAGAATGCAAATTGACAGCACTGACGTGGACCTCCTCATGGCCTCCTGAGGGGCCCTCGACGGTCGGCCCCCAGAGACGCTCTCAGAACCAGCCAGGCTCGAGAGCCGATTGATGATGCAACCGACTGTTACTACATAAGCTGCACACAGACAAACACAGCAGAGCTTGTGTCTTTACAAGTTGCTTTTAATGAAACAGTTCATAGCTATCAATCACATATGATGTATCTCTGCTAAATGAATTAATGCCAATATAAATGTAAATTTATAATAAAATCACCTTAGAACAGATGGGTCAAATTGCCTGGTTGGTGCAGCTGTGCACTGCAACAACTTTATCTTGTAAACTGATTTTGCCTTGCATCTGCTAAATAAATGTTTATTTTAATATATTAATTTAATTTAATATTATTTATTCATCTAAAATTTTAATTACAATTTTAAAGTCTTTATTTATTTAAAATAAAATAAATAAATAAATCCCCTCATTATTCTGCCCCCTTGGCCTCAGATGCTACAGTTTTTCTGGTTCAAGATCAGCAGTTTAATGGGGTTAGGAACCATGTTTCCTGTCCAGAATGGCTTTTCTTTGCAGTAAACACCCACAACAGTTGCAGATTGGGTACCAGCACTGTGAAAATGGGGCAAGGGCGTCCTATTTGTCATTTTATGGTTCAAAAGGGGGTGGAAGAGTGACCCCAATGCACACATACAATGGCTGCAATGCACTGCTACCTAACAGTCCAAGCTTTACCAATCATAGCTGAAGCAGCTATTACCCTCTCAATGATTCTTAAAGGGACAGTTCACCCAAAATTGAGAACTCTTACTCACCCTCATGTCGTTCCAAACCCTTAAGACTTTCATTCACCTTCACAAATTAAGATATTCTTGATGAAATCTGAGAGTTCTCTGACCCTCCACAGACAGCAATGCAACCAACATGTTGCCCAGAAAGGTAGTAAGGACATCATTAAAATAGTCCATGTGACATCAGTGGTTCAACCGTAATTTCATAACAATGTACACAATCTGTAATAGCTTAATAAAACTACAGTTAAACCACTGATGTCACATAGACTATTTAATCGATGACCTCGCTACTGAGCCTTGAATGTGTCAGTTACATTGCAGTCTATTCAGGGTCAGAAAGCTCTTGGATTATATCTTAATTTGTGTTCAGATGAGTAATCAATGACAGAAATCAAATTTTTGGGTGAACTATCCCTTTAACGGCTTGGCCAATGTAAATTAAACCAGCTAATAGTTACATCACAAAAATACACGCTAGCCTACTTTCCTAATGTGTGGACTCTTTATACAACGCAACTGCTGAGGCTGCCATTTCAGACAGGACAGACAGAGAAATAAAGAGAAAGTATCTGACAGAACGTCTGCGTCAACACTCAGACGTCGTCCAAAAACCCCACTGGCAGCCGTCCAGATTCACCCACGGCCACCGAATGCAGATTCGTGAAGTAACCAATGGAGCACCGCTTCGAGATACGCTCTCTTTCAGAGCTGATTAAACGTTGAGGAAAATGAGCCAAATGCCAATTAAAAGAAGGCAAGTCGAGGAACAACAGCAGAGGCGGCGGCGCGGCGTGCAGTGATTTCATTAGTCTATATGTGATAGATCCTGCGTGCAGTTTGGACACTGATTAATGAAGAGACACCCACAGCTCTATTAGAAAGCTCTAGCGGCTTACACACACTCGTGCAGGCTTTAGCGTCTCCCATTGATTACTCTGAGAAGAGAAAAGTCAGTATCAGAGAAGCTGCATTGATCAGCACACCAATAAATAACCCATAACCGGCTTGTCATCAATATCAAATCCTGTAGAAACTCTCAAAAAAAAAGCAGTACAAGGTATCGGCCCATAATAGGAGACTGGGAGCCTCACTACATTCCCCAGCGGTTCCTCGTCTAAAACCAACATCCACCGGTTCAATTTCTATCAAAACACAAAAACACACACAAACACTCCATTAAACTCTAGAAGCAGTGTTGTTACCACAGCCTCGGGCTTTCAGACTAAAGCTTCATAAAACAATAAGCACACCATTGACCTTTCCTCGCTGGCGCTAATGAAAGCCAGCAGGAGAGATGACCTCGATTAAATAACCATGTGTGTTTATGTGGTATTGTGTGTTTGGTGAGTTAACGTGAGGTTTAACGAGAGCATTCGTATGAGTTTGGCAGCTCAAACGTTTATAAAAACATTTGTAAACTCAAGCTTTTCACTTTTCCCAGCTTTCACATTTCCGTCTCCTGGAAAAACAGGCTCCAAATTGGTGGCTTAAATCTGCCGGTACCGGTTAACGTTAGAAGCCAAAGATGGGATTAAATGTTTTCAAGTCACAGCTTCCAACATACATAGAGAAACTACTCAGCGCTAAACTAGACTGGTCCCATTGTACATCAAAAAAGCCAAATAAAGTTCACACATGCAATGCATCTCATCTGAAATTGTTTAAATCTACAAATAAAAATAAAATTAAGATAATAAAAATAATGTCATGTTATTTGCTAGATACTGAAATAACTTCTGACCATATCATCACAGCAAACTCGTTATGCTGCAAAGTTCTTCATATATAATATATACACATTAAACATTAAAATTATATATATTAAACAAAATAGTAATAATAATATTATATATATATATATAGCATTTATTGCATAATATTTATTGACCATATTCTGTTTAAGTTTAGTTTCTGTGTTTTGTATGTATATTGTTTGTAATATATTATATGTTATTGGTTGTAATATATTATATATACACACACACACACACACACATATATATATACACAAAAAATATATATTTAAAAATAGAGAAACTAAACT
>JAUMHE010000085.1:2069295-2086840 GCA_032359235.1 Enteromius mattozi | reverse complement strand
TATTGTGAAATATTATTTCAATTTAAAATAACTGTTTTCTGTGTGAATATATGTTAAAATGTAATTTATTCCTGTGACACAAAGCATCATTACTCCAGTCTTCAGTGTCACACACATGCACACAATGTATTTTTATTCATATAGGCCACATGCAAATTGCTTTGAATGGGGGGGGGGGGGACACTGAAACGAACAATTCACAAAAACGAATCAAATCCCCTCGAATCAAACACAGACTGTGACCTGACTCAAAACACGTACAGCAGAACAAATGACTTCTTAAAGCCTCATCATAACTCGACAAAGAGTGGCAGCCAATTCAATCAAGTATAATAAATTAGATGTAGCTATATTAGCAGGGAAGGCGGGCCAGGAATTGAAAGGACAATAATTTACTGTATGACAGGTAGTGAAGGACCTGTTTCTTGGACGCGGCAGAGCCATTTTTCCTGGCCTGTCTGAGGTAGGGTTATTAATTAGCACTGAATGGAGAGTTAATGGGCGCTGTGAGCGAACTCTTTTGGCATCACCATGGCGACTCGAGGCTGAAAGAGCGTGGCGCTATCTGTGAAGAAAGTTGTTCGCAGAAGGACTCTGGATGCCAATAAAAATCTGTGCGCTGACAGAACGACGGCAGCACGCGGCAGGGGTCTTCATTAAGCGCTGACGCGGGGCGACTTCAAGCGCACAAACGCCACTGGAATCCATCGTAAATAAAGCATCACAACTGCTCTTAGATCAGACAACAACAAAGAGCATGTCTGTGGATTCTGGAGATCAAGTTAACAGACACTTATTACAGATTTAGAAAAATCTAACTAATGTAAAGGTTTGAAAGTAAATGGTAATCACTTACTGATGCAATATATAGTCAATAAACAAACAGATGCACACCTAATCAACTTCAAGACGAAATGCTTCTCATGCTTCTCAACCCAAATTCAGAGAATCAAGTTGAGGGCTTTCCCACCAAGGACAGTGTGTATAATTCATCTTCAAATAAATAAACCAGGGGCAACAGCTCTGCCAAAGGCCCCAGATAGCTTACCGCATATCAAAGTAAACATTAGACCCAGAAACACGCCGGCTAGTATTTCTGCCGCGCCACTAAAATGGAGACGTACATTCCACCTGCCTGTATCAATCTGTGTGATGTGAAAAAATAACATCTTGACAAATACTATCATGTCCAAGCAAGCGCATTTCTACAATAGCTGACTACAGAAGACTCTATAGCTTATGGCTAATGGGTTTTCATGCCTTTTTGCATGCATCTTTTACAGCACGTCTGGAGGATCCTTCTAGTTTAACAACGGGGTGTAAATGTGATGATTCAGAAATTTGGAATAGAGGACATTTAACAAAGCAAAGCCACTAAATGTTATTTATTTTGCCTTATGCTTATCAACATCCCTTAATCATGGTAATAATTTCTGTAATGTTGCCTCAAGAGGTTTCATAAACAGAAAGTAACAGTAATATGATAAAAGACTATAATAATAATAATAATAAAATAGCTCTAAAAAGCAAAAGTATAATAATAATAATAATAATAATAATGAGGAAAAATGGCTCTAAAAAATAATTTAAAAATAATAATTGTGGTAAAACATAACATAATAAATAATAAAATGTTTCTAAACAAGTAAAAATGCAAATAAAACATTGAATAATAATAATAATAATAAATTAAACTATTTTGAGGAGAATAGTGTCTCTTAAAAATATAATAGTTAAGATCAATAATAATAATAATAATAAGGTAGTTGATATAGTTACAAGTAAAATCTTACATTTAATATTAACATATTTAATGTTAATTATATAACATTAATTAAAACGACTAAAATTTAAGTTTATGCTAAGTTTAACAATAACATTAATAATAATAACAATAATCATTATTACTATTATTATTTTTAAATCTTCTTACAGTAGTTCCTCAGCTTCGCTGTAGGTTGTTTACAATTTTTTACAGCCGGACCCATTCGTTTTATAAGGGAGAAATATTTTATCTGTTTACTTTGGGATCTGACAGAGCGTTCCACAGCACTGACATCAAGAAGCTCATTAGAATTCCGCTCATGGCACGGCCACGGCGCTCTGAAATAAGGGTCGGTCCATCTCAAGCGAAACAGAACGAGCCGCTTGCTCCATACAAGCCTGAGATATGGGTTTGGCTTCATCTCAGAGCTGCTGTTCACTCAAGTGCTTCTTCATGCTGCTCCGAAGCGAGCTCTATTTTCCCAGCGACTGCACCCGGCAGGAAAAAGGCAGGTGGATAAAGAGAATCAGGCTCAAGTCAAGTGAGAGATGCTGCTGGGAAAGGGGCGGTGGTGGGTTTCTCTCATCGTGTGATTCGACGATCCAAACGAAACCACAAATCTGATCATTTAGAGGCAGAGAGAGAAGAATGAGATACAGAATGTGGTTAAGGCGGATCGCAAGGATCCCGTTTCACCATCTGAGACGTGAAGGTTCACGGCAAACTGTTGAACTCCAGACAGAACAATACACACACAGAAGAACAAACCACAACATGAACTTATGAAAAGTGCAAACAAATACGAGAGAAACTTGATATTTAATGAGCAAACTGAAGAAATGTTCACAGTTTAAACAATATAAGCTTTAAGGAGATTTATGGTCTGGTTGTGTAATTTCAGATAACAATATATATATATATACACACATACATACATACATACAAACACTAATATAAAAACAAATAATATTTCTTTAAATGTTATAAATGTATTCATATGTTTATATGTATAATAAATAAATATATATATATATATATTATATATTTAAATATTATAATGATTATTTATATCATAAAAGTAAACCATGCCAGTGTTCTAAAGGGTTTAAAGCAGAAATGAACTGCATTAATAATTCAATAAAAGGCCATTTGAGCTATAAAGTGTCCATTAAGCAGTGAGACTACTTTTCTATGTGATTGAACTTCTGGTTATACATGACCAAAATAATACCTGTGGGTAAACACTACTTTATCAACCTTATTTTCAGTATTCTTGCAAAAAAAAATTATTTTAAAGCTTATTGCACTGTCCCATGCACCTCAATTGTTAAGTTTAGCACAATTTTCATCAAAAGTGTGGAAAAAACAAAAAACAAAACAGACGTGGCAATCAACATTACGAATGCAGTCAATACAGCTTAACTCACATTGAACCTGGAAGACATCTTTGAGTCTCCTGAGCTATAAAAGAGCAATCTCTGAGCAATAGCGTTTCCAAATGATCACAGAGCCACCAGCGAGTGTGTGGGAGGGCTGAAAGACTCCTGCTGAGCATGTGAACAGCTCTTAAAGTGGGATGTTTACAGAACACCTGCTCTGATGGTATGAGAGTGTGTGTGTGTGTGGTCCGCCATCATCAGCTGCACCAACACAAGTGCACTATAAGTAGCTACTAGTCTGAGAAAACGGCTTTGATTCCCACAGAACAGAACCAACAAACAAGACAGACGGAGGAATGCAGAAAACCTTTTAGGGACACAAAATGTTCAAATTCTGGCCAATTAAAAAAAAATTATATTTTTAAAAGTGAAAAATAAATAATAAGTTGCATCTAAGTTTCGCTATAAATAAATGAAAATGCACTAAAACGTATAAATAAAAATGATAATACACTAAAAATCTCCTCAGGAATTCTTTTCATATAGGCATCTCATATTAATTAACAAATAATAAACATTAATTAAAAACAAAAAAATCCATATTCATTAAATCTAATGTAACTGATCATAATATTTTTTGATATATTGAGCATCCTTAATTCAAAGTCGATAGACAGATATAGACAAATTTTATTCGACAACCATATATGACTAACTTTCTTTGAACATACTGGTTACTATTTTTTTTTTTTTATTAAAGTAAATGGGGACTCAAGCTCTGAAATGATAAAAAAGCATCATAAAAATATGTCAAAGAAGATAAAAAAAAATGAAAGCAACTACGAAAGAATATCCCAAGGCAAAAACGCCATATTTGAATGTATAGGGACAACGAAGAGCAACATTTTTGAAATATGCCCTAAATTTCAATCTGTCACATAAAGCCATCATATAACTTCAGTAGACTCTGAATATAGCACAAGAGTCATGTACATACGACTACTAAGATACTTTTATGGTCCTTTCTAGTAATTCCAGAGCTGAAGTCTCCAGTCTGTTTCTCTCTCAATAGAGACGCATGAGAATAGCACTGCAGCGACTGATGTTCAGCAGCTCTCTGGAGTGTCTGTGTGTGTGTGTGTGTGTGTGTGTGCGCACACATGAAGCAAACCCCCACATATGTAGTCTCTAGCGTCAGCTCACAGCTCGCTCTCTTCGCCCCTCCTCCTCTCATTCCTTGGGTCTTTTAAAGTGAGGCCCATCACAGTCGAGCTGCCCTTTTCTCATTGATTTAGGAGCTTCTGTTCAGTGGCTTCAGAAGGAGAAGGAGGCGGTGGTGTAGTACGGGTTTACACCGAACATCTCAGAAGCAGAAAGAGGCTGACAGACAAAAGCCCTTCAGAGAGCGCAGGTCTCCCAAAACACAATACAAACACTTAATACCGGAGCTCGGCCTCACAATGAACCCGCTTCACAAACTGGACATATTGAGTTGTACCTTCATGATATGAAACGAATCGTAAGTCTCACTTGATGGGTCTGAACTAGTTGTTGGCGGATAAAGACATGAAGGCAGTGCAGTGATATTTACTGTGTAAATGATACTTGTAGGCAATGAGATATACGCACTGATCAAACAGTTTGTAAGCGAAAACCGTCCAGAGCAGCTCTAAACAAATGTGAGAGTACAACATAAGAAGGATTTTTCCACTCGACAAAGCATTATTATGGGTTACAGACTATATTTTGGCCAGAAATGACGGTTTAATGTTAAAACCTCTTAATTATAAATATGTTTCTTACAAACATACGGCTTTTCACTTCTCAAGACATTAACTGCTGGACTGGAGTGGTGTGGATTATTTGTGGATTATGATGATTTCAGATGTTTTGGCTCTCATTCTGACGGCACCCATTCACTTTAGAGGATCCACTGGTGAGCAAATGATGCAATGCTACATTAAATGGCCTAAAATGTTAATATTTGGGTGATTTTTTTTTTTTTTTTAGTCAAGTTTTGCAATGGCTGATACCTAGAAAGCAGGGTAGCTCTGACATTTCCGTGTCGATTCGGGAAAAAATAAGACGAATGAATTTCAAAACTTGGAGTACTCTTTGCTAAACAAAAATGCAAGGTGCACACTTTTTAAAACAATATTTAATACAATTATTTAATAATATTTCAAAGGAGCTATTTTGCATTATCCGCTGACAAAGTAGTAAGATAATTTTCAAAGCAATATTTCAATGAACTGGCCAACTGGCTATGGTTATTATCAAATGCTAAGAACGCTAAGAAATGTCAACTGATCAGCAGGGCTGATATATAAAAGCTGTAAGAGAGAGAAAACAAAGCAAATCACGTGCATACCTTTATAAAGCCTTCAGGTGAATGGTAATCTGAGATAAGGGTCCAAGCTAAGTATCTACAGGAACAAATGTCAAGACACATACTCTTGTCTCTTTTTAGAAGACCACAGCTAACTGTGAGTATGGTTTGTATTATTTGTGCTGCCGTCATGATCGAACCATGTTAAAACCAAGTGTAAACATCAGTGTACGGACTATCAGCATAAAAACATAGATGCTTCCAACTATCTTCAAAGAACAAAAGTATGTTGGTCTCCAATCCCACACCCTGTTATTCTTTAGAACAAAGGCTTTTAAAACAACACCAATTAACACTCACACCTCAAAGCACTTTAACCCATAGGGAGTCATCTAATAAAACAAAGTTAATAATACCCACACTTTCTCTCGCCATCCTGTGCTTCCTACCTGACCGCCATCATTAGCTGGAGAAGGTTAAACGGGTTCTAGAAGCGCCGTGAGTCCCAGAGGAGCCCAAACTGGGTCAGTGGTGAATATCTGTTCGATACAGGCTCTGCGCTGCAGGTTTTTTTTAATTGTGCTGCAAGTCTCTCTGGTTTTGATCTGAACAATCTTTGATTACTTCTTATTTTCAGGCAAATGTAAATTAATTTCCAACAGCGCAGCGAGCACACATCCTTAATTAAAACACAGCTGAGGCATTAGGAAATAAATAACCGATTCCAAGCAGAACAAGGAAAACACACACAGCACGCTTTCCTCTGCACTTCCACAACTGCAAATTCACCTGGTTTGAATTCACCATTTAAACTATGCCAAAATAATTCACTAGTTTAGTGTGATAATGCACTTAGAAATATCAAACTCACGCAGAAACTTCAACAAGAGCATGAGGTGATTGCCATTAAAAATCTTATCCCAGCCTAAAGACGCACTTCTCCTAGAACAAAACTAAAATAAATACATTAGCATCCAGATGGGGTTTCAAAATGGGGGAAACCTTCTGAAAAAGATTCCAATAATGCATTATTGCTATAGTTATCATACAGACTTTGCTATTCTTTCAGAATTACAAACGATTATTATGGTCCTTGGTGCATTCGGTTAAATCTGGAAATTCTGACTGATCAAAATGTCCAGACTGGATCGAGTTAACGTCAGTAGCACCAACACACCCTGACTGCAAATTTAACCAGAGTTGACAAAGAAATCATGCTTGCATTAAACAGTTAAAGAGAGCATTAATCCTTCTGTTGAATGGCTTTCATGGTTAATGACGATGTAATATAAAATAGCCAGACGTTTTTTAAAGGAGATCTATTATGCCCTTTTTTCAATATGTAATATAGGCTCTGGTGTCCCCAGAATGTGTCTGTGAAGTTTCAGTTTAAAACACCTCACAGATCATTTATTATATCATTTTGAAAATGCTTATTTTGAGTGGAAGCAGAAAAATGCCGTTTTCACGCTGTGTATGTCTCTTTAAATGCAAATGAGATTCCTCAGATTCTAACGCGCTGTAATTATACGTTTTAAACCATGTTAGTTTAAACTCTCACGGCATGCGAGTACTAAATTAATTCCCTTCCATGTGTTATTGCGCTTAAACTGTCAAATAAATAAATTTGTTAAAAACTAGTCACAAAACAGTCAGTTATGTCTGTGAAGGTAAACGGCTGGGAAAGACAATGCATGTTTATATTAGATCTGATTAGGAGTGGTAGATAAGATGCCTTTTCTACATCACACAGGGGGCTTTGTCAAAACAAATTTACTGGGTTGTTCTCTTATAACAACATTTAAGACTTTACAGCCGAAATTTGGACTAGTGTATTTTGATGCACCACTAGTTCATAAAGTCTGATTGTGTGTGTGTGTATGAACGGTTTGGAAAAGAAAAGACTTATATTTCTACTAAAGAACCAGGAACAGGTGGACCTAAGAGGCTCCTAGTTCCTATTACAAACACCTACTGGATTTTACCTTCTTTCTTTTTTGGCGTAGGTCAAAGAAATGATTTTATATGAGAAATAATCTCTAGGTGGAGCTCATGCTGGGTGGATCATGAAGCTTAGGAACTAGCTGTCTATGGCTTCGTTTTCATCTCCATCTCTGTTTTTTTATCCTTTATTTCTCTTTCTCACCTGTCTGCGAATGCCCCTTCCATTAGAGTGCAACTCTCTACTTCCACGCTGTTCCTTTTATCTCTTCTCAGCAGGCGCTCAGAATGGCTTTAAAGAAATGTATGCTCAAACTCTCTGGACGGGAGGGGAAAAAACATATCCTGGTCCTCAAAGCGAGCAGAATAAACTACTCAGGAACCGTTAATAAACTGACATCTCTGTTATCTATCACTGTCGTCACGGCAAAATTGCACCGGGAAAGTAAATTGTTTTTTCAGTGGATAAATCCATCATAACATAAAAAAAGAGCAACAATGAAAGAGAGACATTACAGCTCGAGGGTTTAAAAGGAGGGCTACATGTGTGTAAGGGTCTAAAGAAAGCAATACTTTGGTGAGACATTAATCAAAACATCTATGATTCAATGATGAAAATAAATTGGAAAGAAGGAAGAACATTTTGATATTTTAGTGACCCTGAGATGCTACAAAGGGATAAACTCACACAAAAATGATAATTCTGTCATCATTTATTACTGTAGGAACATAAAAAAGGAAAAGATCTGAAAAATGCTGAGGTTCAAAAAACACTGGATTCAATTGACATGCATTATATAAACAAACAACAGACATTTCTCAATATTCTTCTGCATTCTGCAGAAAGTTAGTCACATGGGTTTAATAGGGATGAGGGTAAAAAATAAAAAGAGAGACAATTTTCATTTTTAGGCAAACTAACCCTTGAAGGCTGTTTCACATGACTTGCATCAGAGATTCAGTGCATTTGCCAAAACAAGTCATTTTAACCACAACATGAAGTGCTGCAGGAGGTTAAATGTTTAGTGAATAATTGGTTCAAACGTTATGGTCACTCCACAGAGATCAATGCCGCTTGAGTCATGTCTTCACAACGCATTTGAAATGTAGAAAAAGAGTCATTTTCAATTTAGCAAAAGTATATTGTAATCTAATAACTGGAAGCAAAAAGGAAAGCTTAGTTAAACAACCAATGAGGCGTCATCCACCCAAGATGTTTCCTGGAAGCATCTGAAAAAAAGACGACTTTCTTCCGGCAATAACATTCCTAGAGTAGAGGGCACCAGTGACTAAGTCTGTTCAATTCATCATTTGCATTTCAAGAATCTCAAAGTCGCATCTGCAATTCCCAAACTCAGACGAGGCTGCAATATTTTTGTTGCTTTTGACACCCACGTAATCTAACAAAAAGACTATGACTCACAGCTCCGAGAGGCTCTCCTCCGAGGATTCTGGGTGAGATACACTAGAAAGGAAGGTTAACCACTATAACTGAGGTTCAGAATAATCTGCATTTAAAAGCGCAGCTTCTATTTCCCCGTTGATGTGTGTATAAATGGGCCCTTAGCTTTTATTAATACAGCACGTCCTGAAATGAGTTTCATGGGATAAAAGCGAGCCTCCGTACCCCCTCCCGGACAACTAACAGAATTGGTCACAGCCAATCATTCTCTTCCTCGCCGAGGTTCCGGATAAACACCACGGCCATCAATCACGGCCTCGGATGCGGAAAAGGGGAAAATAAGAGGAAGCGAGCGCTTTGCGCAGGTCACCGGGGAGCCGTATGCGTCATTAAATTCCCCCCATCGCTTTTCAATTACATGCCGTAATTCACCGTCAGGCCCAATATGATGACAGAGATCGTAACAATGAACACAGGACGAATACAGTAAACAGATTCAAAAGTTTGCTCAAAAACTTTCCTCAAAATATCTTCCTTTGCGTTCAGCAGAGCAAAGACATTCACACAGGTTTAAAACTACATGAGGGTGAATAAATGATGACAGAATTTTCATTTTTGGGTGAACTGCTCCTTTAATAGGAGCTTAGCTGAATAAGCTGAGACACTGGTCCTCAATAATGAAATATTTTGATTTCATAAGAAGACGCAGGAATAGTTTTAAGAACACAATGGAATCAGGTGCATTAGGTGTTTGCGAAAGTATTACATGACATTAATTGTAATGTGACAATTTCCAATGAACTATTCACATAGAAATTAGCCAACTGAGCATTGAATTCGTGTAAATTTAACATAAAAGCATTTTTACACAAAGCACTGCATCGAAACACAAATTTGCCTATTGAACATTGTTCATTTAACTAATAGCATTTAATGCGGCGTTTTAAGCAAATAATGCTTTCATGAATAATTCACACAAATTCATGTTGATGGATGAGGTATTTTTAGCTCTCGCAGTCTTATTTTCACTTCAAATTTTATAGCATCTAGTCTGTTTTTCTCATCCAGGCCAAAATACACTCTTTCAACCCTTTTCTGTATACACACACACACACACTTTACAGCCACCCACCCAGGGCCATATTTACACAGGCAGTTCAGACAGATGAACAGCTCTTCCTATTGGCTTCCTGCATAACGCACAATAGCTTCCCCACAGGAAAGCTCATCAATATAACCCACTGTGGCCCTGAGCAAACCTCTGAAAACACAAAGAGAACATCACTAAATTCACCGGCTCTTTAAATGCGTGAAACAAAGTTCACCCGTCAAAAGGGTGTTCAAGTCCAAATCAATCTACAAAAAAATTTACTTCCTATTCTACTGAATATTTGCTAAAGTCAATGTCAAAAAGAAGACACTGTTTAGGCTCCTGTTGCTAATAATTTAACTATAAATTAGCCCAATAGTTAAAGCAGTATTTAACACAGGATAACACATTAAACAATAATATCAAATAATAACGAAAACATGTGATGATCTTGACCTTCAACCTCAACATTTCTCACCATTCTAATTTAAAACCCACTTCAGACCATCAAATCAATTAATACGACATACAAATCCAGCCGCACTCATTTCTATTCAAACTTGTGAGAATGTTGTTTAAAAGGCACTTAAATGTGCTTCATTAGTTTATTTTATATATTAATAGCCACCGGATGATCAAGGGCATAGCTTATGTCTTAGAAAGAAGAGATGTGAAGTCCACTTCTCCAAGATTTAATTAGACCAGACTGGGACGAACTATCCACTGGCTAACGCTCGGTCACCTGCTCTGCCCTGAGGGAACACTTGAACTGAACACCCTGGTTTGTTTAGTGCACCATTTGTGCCCCTTAAAAAAGGAGCATACACACACACACAGTAAGCTGCAAACAGAAGAGTGTGTGTGTGTGTGCGAGAAAGTGAATAGCGGGAATCTTGGTTAATTATCACCCGCCTGCTGTCACAACCATCAGTCTCAGTGACACCGCTACTGCCAACAGCACACTCGCAGGCTTATTAAAGCGCATGTGCGTCTGTGTGTGTAATTGATGTATGCACAGCAAGGACAGTGCCCCAAGAACCCGACAGAATACAGCCAATGATTAAATCAAGTCCTGGCCTTCATATACGCCACAGACAGACATTACACGCTAACGGCAGGGGGGGAAGAAAAACACACAATTTATGCGTTTTATCCAGGGGGAAGGGTTAATCAGCGTCCCCTGGGAGGCGTTCGCGGAGCCGCTGCGTGTTTGATGGATGCGTCCTGCCATTATAACTCCATGTATATACTCCATGTACTCCTGACATGCCTTCAATCATGTCTAATTAGCAAAAACAGCAATTTCTTTCGGATGTGAGTCTACGTACAGCGGCGGACGGCTGCTTCCGAGATAAACCTTGTGAAATATTTGCGATCTGCTGCTACTTCGGGATGAAATTAATTGGCTTTCTGACAACGCAATGAGGAAAACAACACTATCATTAAATTAATTCCCATCAGCAGGCACTCTGGAATCTGCGCTGCTGTCATTCACAAAATACTACAAATACTTGCATGATTATTTATTAAACTGAATAATTATTTCAGCATTTGGATCAATATTAAATTACGGAGAGTTCAAACTCTAATTTTATCACTGTTTTATTCACAGCAGGAAAAGCCAGTTTAGAAGAATTCGACTTCATCAAAAAGTATTTTACATATCAGAGGGATGGCAACAATCAGTTGCTTCTTACTCGCAAAATTGAACTCAAAAGTAAAGAGCAGGAACACAAGGTCTAACACTAAGAACAAGAGCGGAAAGTTCTCTCAAAAAAGGGCCATGATGTTCAAAAACCTACAAACAAACAAACTGGAGCCTCGGGCAAACAGCCCACATGGAGTTACCAACTTTTTAATAATTCCACAACAATTTGTAACCTACTTGGGCTTCAAACTCTGCTTCCACATCGCCAGCATCACCTCTTTCAGGGTCAAGCGAAGCCCGTCTCATCCCTGGCGACAAATAGAGCCACTCCTCCATAAAGCTAATGGGGAGGAAAGGCTGGTTTATCATTTGCCAGTCATCTTCGAGCCTGGATGCCCTTTAAAGCCTTTCGGTAAAGCGGAGTACAAAAGGACATTACCGTAAGCTCGGCTGCCCTTTTAAATACATCATTTGTAAGAGGTAAGACAACGTGAAGACTGGCTCAGATAGGGATTGTGGCTTCGCTTGAGGTATGAAAGAAATAGCACGGTGGCTATAAGCTACAAATAATGTCATTAGCTTGCTCTCATTCACTTCAGTCAATGGATGCATCGCAATACGGTGTATTTTCAGGAATACTTGAAATTAACATTTCAATGCGATGAAAATGTTCAATGGCTAATCAAACGACGTGTGTTTTTGAGTTAGAGTGAGGCCATCCATTAAATTAGGCCAAAGTGTTCAGACCTATAAACGGCTAACTACGTTTCAGCAGGTTTCTGCAAAAGAAAGGCAGTAATTTGCGTTCCCTACGGAGACTAAGTGAGCTGATATCAGCGGGAGGCAGCTAGCATGAGGCCTGGAGAACTGGAAAATTCTCTCCATGGTTACATACCCCCAAACCCACCAATCAGAGATCAATTACCATGTCAGCCCATTGCTTTTACTTTTGAAAGGCCAGCTCAAAAGACACAGCTCTATCTAAAAGTCAGAACTAAATGGGCAAAATAAAGAATAGCTTCGTTTCTTAAACATATGGAGGCTTTTCAATCTTCTGAACCACTTTATGCATTGAGTTTAAGGCATAGTTCACTCAAAAAAATTAAGTTCTGTGATTATGCATTTATCCTTAAGTTCAAGGAACACAAAAGATGATATTTCAAAAAATGGCATTAGAGTACAAATAATGTTGTTTTGGACCCCACTGACTTCTACTTTATTCAAAATACCCATTTTTGAGTTTGAGAAAGTAAATGATCACTGAATTTTCATTTTCGAGTGAACTATCCCTTTAAGTGGACTTTCAGGTCAAAGTGGGCTGTTTCTGGTCAAGACAAGATACACATGATGTCTACAAGCGATTCATTAGCAGGTAGAGGACAAATCAGGTGGTGTACACAGCCCAGAAGGTACAACATGATCAAATTAAACCAATTAATCACCGTTTTAGAGACAGCAAAGGTTCTCTTCCATTATTCATAGCCTCCTGCTTAACCCAATGGGAAAACCACAGCACTTACAGAAGGGGGTGAACAGAAGTGATTGCTATTCGACACAGAACAGATGCTGAGTTTCTAAGGACAAATGATCAAGATAATGCAGTAGTTGTGGAACCAAAAAAAGTTGAACATCTAGATCGTGTACCAGAGACAAGAGCAGTATATTGGATTTTCAGATGATGATTTGAACTATACAACTAGAGATGGTTTACGTCTTGTTCAGGTTCCCACGGACAACTGTCAAGAACTTCAATCCACACAAAAGCCATGTATCTACACCCTCACGGCAAGGGTCAAACACTGGACTCCTCTCTCCTGACCTCATTAAAACGATGCCTTCACCACAACTGTCCTCAGTCTAAGCATTCCTTACAAGCAAGCTCCAAAGAAAGCCAAGAGAGGTGTTGGAGAAGCAATAACAACCAGCAAGAGTTCTCTATTCACCAAGACCGCAGAAGGAGAAATCAAGAGTGACCCCGTCTTTCAGGGTTGTGACCTTTCCCAGTGAGAGGCTGAGGGTGAGGGTCCGCCTAGTCAAACGCTATATTGAGAAGGGCAAATATGTCTTCCTACTGCAAACAGCAGCTCTCCTGCTGGAATTTTCCATCCTTTCCACACTCATGGACCTCAGTGGCTCCACAAAACCAAACCGCAGAGTTTCAACACGTGTTCCAGGCTAAAAAGCATTTGCAAAATTAACTTTTAAACCTCTAAAACAACCAGGTTTTTGAAAGAGATTAAATTTATTCCTAACCTCCTTCACATCAAACATTAATGACAGTTTGTAACAAGGTTGGGCAAAACTCATTGGAAATGAAGAATTAGCTACCTTTCAATTGATAAACAGAAAACTCAATTTGGCTGCACCTAAACAAAAGTTGAATTAGAAAGACAGAAAGAAGTCCATCACAGGCATTGCATTCTTGGATATGAAGTGTTCTTCCACCACAGTTCACAAAAAAATGATGAAATGCACTAGCTTAAATGTCTACATGTGGCATTTCAATTTATTTACCTGTCCATAAAACCTTCAAACATCAGACTTCAACATTTTCGAAACGTAATTCTTGCTTTTCTAGTTAATTAGCTTGAATGTTGCACAACCTTGGTATGTATGATATACATGAAGTAAGTTTTAACAGTAAAAATCTGTGGAATTAGAAAGATCATTTTCTAGAAAATTGCTTAGCCTGTATAACACTGACAAAGAGGAATTCAATAATCACCCTGCAAAACTTTTTTATAGAATTTTTTTTAAGCTGACAGTTTAACTTTCACTTGACTCAAATCTAACACTTACAAGGCTCCACGTTTAATAGGTTCAGACGAGCATCTTTCCAGCCAACTGCAAACTGACACGCTTCACAACTACATCTACAAGTACACATAGCATCCATCAGCCATAGGCAATCTAGAAGGTGAAAACTCAAGGGGAGAAACCAAACACTGTCGCCTACTGTCAGCCTCACTTAGACAAAAGCACCGATAAGACACAGGATGAATGTGTTTGCCTTTGTGTTGGTTTCCTCTTCTCAACCAGCTGCAGGCAGCAAGAAAATGGCTTTGCGCATCATTCTCGCAAAGCGCCAGACCAAGAGAGTATGAGGGCGAGCGCAGAGATTCACAAATTTACCCTCGAGCCTTGTGAATGAGATCGGGCTGATGACATCCCACTAGCAGCGGCAACGGGAGGGGGGTCAACTGGATGCGCTAAAATGTCATTCAATCATTCAGCCTGACATCGATGAGGATTAAGCTTGCTTTCAAGACCACAGACCCCCATCGCCTCGCCCCAACCACACACACACCGCTAATGAGAGATGGAGATAGCTACAGATGCCTCCATTTGTGCCGCTTACCTGCTGTGCCAAAAGCAATTATGCCAAGACAGCATGACAATTGTGACCAGCCCCTGCCATTCTCAAAGTGGCATGAGAGATGGCAAACTGTTTCAGAGCTGATAAACCTTTTACAGTCTTCTATGATGCATTGGTGTTGGAAAACCATATAGTACTGAAAAAAATCACTTACTGATATTACGTGCACAGAAATCAATCTTGCAAATTTTTAAGTATCATTGAAATGTCTTAAATGAAAAATCTTTATGTCCATCACATGCATTTCAATGCAATAAAGAACAGTATTTAGTGTATTCGTAATCATAATGTACTTTGATTCTGAGGTTTGCAGTCTTTCAAACTAAATTTTATTTGAATAAAGCACACGTTTTATATCAAGGCACCGTTTCAACTGAGCTGTTAATAAGATTACTAACGGCATGTTTATTTAGCAACTGAGAAACAGAAGTGTGAACAAAACAAGTCCGTAAGTGATGATTCTGATAAGCCGTTGAATGTCAAATCTAAATTAAACACAAGTGAAAGGTTCATTCTGTTAGACAAAACGTCACACAGGTTTTCCATTAAGCCTAAACAGAAAAACTACTTCGCAAATCCCTAAAAAGCATTTCGTGAAAATACTCAAACAAGCATACTGTCATTGAAAGCAGACGTCTGACTTGTACCATGTTAAAACATCAAGACTCCTGTATTCTCTTCCACTTCATCTAGCCACTTCTGAATGCAACAATGTATCCTGTATGAACGGCCCTAAATCTCTTCTTAATCCAAATTGAAATGCATAGGTTAATTCGGTTTGACGCGAACTCTACGAAACTCTATAAAGCATTGTGAATAGTCGGTTTACGAGCAGACTATCTTTGAGAGAGGGCTTTAAACTCTGCACGTCTGAAACCTCAGGGAAATGTGTTTCAAATAAACAAAAACTTATTTTCAGAGGGACGCCATGATTAGTAACTCGAAACTGGCCACATGTACAAAGCACCACTCAAGTCCTATCTAGGATCCTTTAAAAACACAGAAAGACTCAACACACGCAATTCAGCTTTAAAAAAGCGACTGATTCTTAAACATCCCTGCAATCATGATTGGAACAATAAATACATCGGATTCTTATTCAAAAGGGGAAAAAGTCTTTTTATCCCCTTTTTTTCACCGTCTAAAGAAATCATGGCAATTTCAGCCAAATAATGAACAAAAACAGCATAAATGTCTTCTGTCAAACCCTGTTTGGTGTCATTTTACAAATTCAGTGGCAGCAGCTGAGGGAACTGATCTTCATTTCCAATTCCCTTTCATCATTCCCAATAGTAAAGGTTCCCCAATGTCTGAATACGACCCTGTCATTACCGTCAACAATCAATCATTACCCTCAGCTCTTCTTTTAGGTTGGGTCAAGAGTTTCCCCATCCCCTTGCTCTGGAGCGGATTGATGGATGAATGGATGAGGGGCAGTGGTGGCTTCCTACAAGTGCTCTTCTTTCCAATGCCTACTTACCAATGGCATGTAATGTAACTCCCTTTTTCGCTCAAAAAAATTAAGTTTACAATACACATCTAGTCTAAACAAGCTGGGGTGATCAGCTAGTTATCAATAAGACCATGCATGACCCTTTGCAGAATTTATACCTTCTACCAACCCAGATGCAACCACTAAACCACAAAATATAACCACAGTGACCAGGCTGTTCAGTAAACATCGGGGTAAAAATGAGTGTTGGTACAGTGAGCTGGTAGAAACAGATTAATAAATGCTGAACGTTATCTTCGCGCTGCGCTTGTAACGTTAACGAACGAACGAGAGAGACGGAACTTACCTTTATCCGCGCCGCCGATCCGGAGAACGAGGAGACTTGCGAAAAACACGAGCAGCCGTGCCCCCGGCTCCGCCATCACTTTCTGAGGTTAAAAAGAAAAATACACAAAAAAATCTCGGGGAAAGGCACAAGTTATCCACTGTGTTTCTGAGTTAAAGTTTTACCGACAAGGTGTTTTATACAAAAACGCTGAACATCGTCCGCAACCGGTAAAAGATCTCGCGCTCCACCGGTGCCAAAAAATAAACATTTAATTCTCCTGTAAGAGTCAAAGGCGAGAAGGCGAAGGGTCCGGGTGTTTTCTTGAACTTAAAACCCCGAAGAGGGCTTTTAAAGGAGGCATTAAGTCAATCCACAGCCGACCCACAAAGGCAGCGGCTGCAAATGGGTTCCGACGCGCTTGAGTCCGACCGGCGTGTTCCTGGACGCGCGGAGAAAGACGCGTTCAACAGATTTAACGGAACCGCAGTGGCATATCCAACATAAGCACACGGCGTGTGAGGCTTGTAGTGGGCATTGGTCCGTGAAAAAGCAGGCGTGGATTCTCACAGGATTCTGGATTTTTTTTTTGTGGCCCGGGAAAGTCAAAAATCACGGCGTGTGGGTGCGTAATGCGCATGCGCACATCTGGATCCCGGTGTGGAGATGATTGCTAACTTAGGGATCACATTACTTTTGAACCACCGCATCTTAGTAGGTTACGTACTATAACTATATATATATATATATATATACATATATATTTGGGGTCAGTAAGATATTTAATGGTTTTTAAAGATGTTTCTTCTGCTCATCAAGGCTGCATTTATTAGATTA
>JAUMHE010000085.1:2045793-2058843 GCA_032359235.1 Enteromius mattozi | reverse complement strand
GTGCTGGGAATTCACTCCCACCACCTACAATCCCTGCCAGACCTGGGACTCGAACCCACAACCTTTGGGTTACAAGCCCAACTCCCTATCCATTAGGCCATGACTGCCCAATGACAAGATTAAACACTCAATTTTAATTTAAAGGCATTTCATTATTGAATTTAGAGACGTCATTGTCCAGCTCAGTTCAGTTTAAATAGTATCTGTGTAATCAAATCAATGATAATCGCTAGAAATGAAGTGTCTCCAATTGAGCAAGCCAGGTGAAGACACAGTAAGCAATACGCTAATTTTGATTCTGATTGTAGTCTCTGTCTTGAGCTCAGATGCTGCTCACCTGTAATTATCTTGTCATCCTTCTTGACTCTTCTGGTATTACGTCAGTGGACACCTGGAGCTCCGTGATTAAGAACAAGGTAATCATGAGCTCAAAGAGCTGCTAACATAGGCAGAGATTCCCCAGAATATCCAACACTGTCAACAGAACGTATAAGAAAGTGACTGTTTATGCTTCCGATCCGTTTCATTAGCACGTATGCTCACTAAAGTTGCAGCCCACCTCACATTAACCAGGAGAGATTTTTCTCCCAAGTTTAATACTTAGGGGTTTGTTCGTATTTCTAACATCTCCTGACCTGATTTTTTTTTGTCGAAAGACGAAAGCTTCTCATCACTCACACCTTTGGCTCTGACAGGTCTTGTTTTACAGAACTTAATACTCCTCAGAGGAGAAGAGATCTTTTGGCGAACATCATGTCTAACATCTTAGTGCTGACTCACTCCTCTGTTCTCACTGCGAAGATTAAAGGTGTGTGTGTCTTCACCAGGGAAGCACAAATTTCCCTTAATGTTTCTCCCATCAGTCCTTTATGGGTCTAATCTCTTTCAGGTTCCATCCCGCCTGCGCTATTGATCCTCTCACTTCTGCCGACAGAAACTACACGCAGCTGTTTGATCTGAGACAGACAGATGTGCTCCAGACTAAAAGTGATGGAGGATTCTTGCCCACGGAGAGGTTTTTGGGCTACGGATCACTTTGTTGCTTTCATAGCTTACCTTAGGCAAGTTATTTGATAATAAACAAGATGGCAGAAGGCTCTGAATGTGAAACTTTTGCTATAGTTGGACATAAAAGGGGTCATAACATAAATTTTTTATCATTCAATTTTTTCCACTCATAATGTAAGTCGAGGTCTTTGGCACCAAAAACAGTCGTATTTTAATTTTTCATGACCATTTCACCTCTCTTTGAACCTTTTCAGGGTTTTTTTGGTCACTGTGTTTTGTACAGTGTGGTCCAAATGTCTGGGACCAATACTGAAATGCTTAGTTTTTTCATTATTGTCTAATTGAACAATAAATAAATAGGAATTTTTTTGACAAATTAACTGTTTTTGTCTCGTTTTGCTTTAATTACAGTAACACTTGAGCTGATATTTCTTAAGACTGAATTAGATGGGGAATAAACACTTAATAGGTGTTGTTGGGTGATTTCATGATTGTGATATCAACACTGTGTTTGCAGCTTAGAATTAAAGCTCTGGGACTGAGGTTGTAGTTGTCTTTATTAAAACTTTATTTTTAACGTAAAAGCGGCATAACTGGGGGAAGGCGTGCATGCAGCAGACTGTGGAAAGTTATTGCTTTCCTTATTCAAACTGATTTTTTATGAATAAATGAAAGCTACATCACACACTTTTAAGTTATATCACTGGTTATCGACACTAGGGGTGTGACAATATGAGATGAGACGAAATACAGATACTTGGTTCACTAGAACAAGTTCTAATACCATTTTTAAGACATTTTCAATGACAAAATATTTGTACTTTAATTATAAAAAGTTAAAAAAATTCAGTTCTGGGGTTGTAACTAATCTACTGATTATACTAATCGTTTTAGTAAAACAATAATATGTAACTTTAATATGACTAATGATAAGGCAGAAATAATTGGCTCAAATAAAATATCATATCCAAGTAATTACATAGTTTTATTGAACAAATACCTGCAGAGGGTGCCAACGGTCTGGTGACGTTTCACTTTACAGCTTGATTAAACGACATTTAAATCCATGTAATTTTAATATTTGGCCACATGCAAACTCAGAAACTTTTATTTTTAAAATCGCGATGAACCTTTTCAAAAATCCCAGTAAATTTGTTCTGGCTTGGCCTGTCACGATAACAACTTTTTGTTGTGCGATATATTGCCCCATAAATAATTGCGATAAGCAATATTATTGTCATTTTAAGACCATTTTATGCCACTGAATGTATAATCATAATATAACAGCATAATAATGCAAGAAGGCCTACACACTTTCAATTGACAACAAACATTTAATTCATAAAAATATTTAGATCACGGAGATAAAATAGTAAATACACATTTTCTTACAAGTAGAAAAAATGCACAAAGAACTGCACACAAGAAATGCACACTATTGCTGAAAAACCCAATCCCTATTTAGCAGTCAGATCTCTGTATGCACAAGGCACTCTGCTATTGGATAGCCTACTATGCGTGTCTCGTGTTTATAAGAGCAAAATATTCTGATTGTTAGTAATGTTAGTTTGGTTGCGAGTGAAAACTGTGCTCCTCTGATACCATTCATATATCATGTTTTATTTTTAGTGTATGATTATTTTTTTCTGCAGCCAAATGCTGCATGCCGGAGATCCGGCACAGTGCCGGTAAACTTTAAGCCCTGGCATAAGCAGCCATTTGTAACTTTAATACACCAGTGTTTTGAGGCTTTCAGTGTCAACCGCTTCCAGTTATTTTTCTGTTATGTTTCTTTATATTGCAAACTGGCATTTGTTATCTTATTGTTTTCATTGATTACCATAATCATAAACACGTACCGTTCTCAGCATTTTATTATCCTTCTCTACAGTATAGAAGCTTATTCTTGCACATTCAAAGTCAGTTTCTCATATTCAAAGAAAACTTCTTGCATCCGCATTTTTGTAAATAAAATAAATAAATCAATGCATTTCTTCCGTTAGATTTTATCATGCACGTTTCTGGATGTCTTAACATCCTCTTTACATGAAGACCTTGAACTAAAAGCCAAATAGCATGTTGGCGAAAAGCAGTTAGTCACATCAAAAGGCAATTAGATGCTCTACAGGCAGTAAAACCTTTAATAGCCATAATTAACCATTAACCTTCATTGAATATGAATCTAATGGAGCCCATTCAGAAAGGCATTTAAAGGGTTAAAGGCAGTAAATGCACTCATCATTTGGCGAGCTCGCTCCTTATTCACTGAGATTCTCTGAAAAGCTCCTAATGGTGGACCAGTAGACATTTTCATTACTTTTCATGACCCATGCCAGTCAGTCTGAGGTCCATTATGTCTGCAGAACGAGTCACCGAGGGTAAATTTGCCCTGCGCAGGTCGAAACGTTTCTGAGGTGTCAAGTGGACAATAAAAGGGGAGAGAATATGAAATTTGGGCCAAACGGGCAGTAATCGGCTCTTGAAAGGACTGAGAGAGGTTGAAAGGTGCTGATGGTGAGACGCGTGACCTGCTGCTGAATTTCTTCTTTTCATTTCCATGAGAAGAAAGTGTAAGGTTGATCACAAAGCGATCCGGACGAGTATGTGCATCTGCAAGCTTATCTCATGTATATTCAAATACAATTCAAAAACTGCGACTACTGTGTTTTCAATCTGCTATTGTCATTTCAAAATAATTATAACAGCCATTTTGCACATAAGGCATATACAAAATCAATCACAGTATGCTGCCTATGACCAGCCCGATCACATTATTATTCATAGGTATTTGTACGCAAAGTGTGGTTCTAGCAAACATACATTTTTTTATACATCTGAATAAAGACTGATGCATATGATATGAGACAGTTTTTGTAAACCCTTTGACTTGTAACTTCAGAACTGAATTCTAAGCAAGTGCATGTGACTATATATGAAGAGTTTATTTGCAAAAGCAGATCACTCTGTTTTTATTTATTTTCAAAAATCATGTTTTATTATGTTATCATGTTTTTAACTCCATATACCCTGGAATTCCGGCACCTTGCTAAAGAGACGCATGAGTTAGCCCCGCTGTAAGATTTCCTAAATATATCGTGACTTCATTCAACGTTTGAACTCAGTTTGTTTATAAGTGGATGTCACCTAAATCAGCGAAGCAAAAGCCCAAAAAAATAGAAACTACCGAAGTAACATCTGACTCAGAAAGCATGGAAGAGATGGCGTGAGTTGCATACTGCAGTGAAGACTCGTCGCTGGTTTGTGGAGGTCAGGATGGCGGCTTACACGCTGAGACAAGTGGTATCATAACGAGCAATAAACTCAGTGAAAGTTGATATGGCCTCTCAGTTCGAAACTGCCCTCTCAGCTGTACAAGATATCAAAAATCAAGTTGCAGAGTGTTTTGGAAGATTAGCGCAGAGGAACACATCTCTCAGACCGAAGATTAGGTTTCCACATCAATGATCAACTCTATATACTCCAAGGCATGACCTTTGTTTTTCTGATACTGGTTTGTAAACTGTTCCTTCAACCCATTTAAGACCGATGGGTGATGGGGCTTTTTCTTCTCTAGCTCCAAAACTGTGGAACTCCTTACCTATTGAAATAAGGTAAGCAAAATATTGCCTTAAAACCCATTTATTTTGGGGTAGCTATTAGTTAAATTATTATTCTTTTTATATTATTTTTAAGTGTTTTAAACGCATGTTTTCTTTCTATTTTGATTGTTTTGTATTTTTATATGGTGTTTTTGGATGTTTTATTTACAGCATTTTGAGAATTAACATTTAAAGGCGCTACAGAAAATAAAGATTATTATTATTATTTTTATTGTATTAGTTAGCTATAGTAAAAAACAACAAAAACTGCTATTTGATTTATATTAATTGCAATGAAATTAATTTTTGCAGATGAATGCTTCCTATGCCATTTCTATTATTTATGATTTAATATTATATTAATAATATGTTTTTCATTAATTCATATTAATTAGAATTTTAAAACTTTGATTAAAAATGTCTTAAATGTAGCAGTCTGATCAAATAATGATTCAAAAAAATCTAAGTTAAATCAAATTGAATGAAGTCAAATTAAATCACTGGGGAAAAGCACATTTTGGCACATATAGCAGAGATCTGGATATGCAAACTTTGCCCATTAGCATGCTATTCTCTCCACCATTAAAACATGTGTACACTTTAACGTATGAATACCTACACATCATCTTAATGCAACTTACAACAAAAAGTGTGTAACATCGAGACACTCACAAAACACAAGTCACCTCAACAGCTGCAGACGAGTTTATTTTAGACTTTTGTTTGATTGCGCTTTTTGTTCCCAGGGAGGGTATAATTTGGTGCATGAGCGCCTGAGGGGGTGAAGAATACCCCTGCATAATTAAAACGATACAAACGGAGGGAGAGTATTGATTAATTCATGATGAAGATTCAGAGAGATCAGATTAAACGGCGTTTGATCATAAAGAATTGGCTGTTAAAGATGCAGCACTAATCCATCTGCTACAGCAACTAACTCCACATATGCTAAATTATGAACACTTCGCTGACATCTGCAGTGGTGTGGAATTAGCTGATTGTGTTGTACAGTTGTCAAGGTGCTTTATTCTGAAAGAGATCTGTTATGAGCTTCTGAAAGATAATCCAATAAGTTGTATGTTTTCATGTTTAAGTGCTGGTTGAATGATTTAGCGACGGGTTTGAATTAGATGCTTAAACAACCTAAATATGCACTGGTACATTTTTTAAAGGAATAGTTCTCTAAAAGATTTTTACGTACAAGGATGTTCATACTGACCTACTTGTATGATACTTTTGTGGAGGTTTGGTGATGTTTTCTATTTCTAGGGCTTGTCAGGTATAGTCAGTATGAGCTATGAAGCTGAGTGAAGATTCTTTAAAAAGATCTCTTTTGAGTCACACAAAAGAAGTCAGTGCATGCTGGGAATGACAGAAGTTTTTTGGGTAGAATATTCCTTTAAATATATTACCATCTGAAATCTGTCCAGGACTGATATGGAAAACAAGTTAAAATCAAATTTGGACCAATAATTTCATCATTCCATGTAGTTATCCTTCAAATGAGCCATAATGGTGTAATTATGTCGTTAGGTTGTGGACGTTTCACACAATTCTAGAACAGCTTTGAGAGTAATTAAACCTCAAATAGATTGCGATATGTGCGCTGTCAGCTTTGGCCCTCTGTAGCTCAGCTCCACACATGCTCTTGATAAATAGCAGAGATTCTGGCCCAGTTTGCTGTCATGATAGTCCTTGTTTATATCTAGAGTTTGCCATAAATCACTCTATGAGTTTTCAAACACAGCCACTGCGATCGAGAGGGAAGGAGGAAATGGCATTTGTGTGCTGTCATACACTATTTTTGTATAAACATTTCACAGATCCAGTACACTCCTGCAGTGACCTAAACACACACCCCCCCCCCCCGATTACAATCATTCTAGAATGACTAGAATCCTGTATTTGTTACTGTAGCTCTCTGTATTTGTTGTGGTTGTTTTTCTGTATTTGGTGCAGTTATTCTAGTATGTTTCCAAATGAATTTACCGTTGCTGTTCTCAAAGGCTTCCATCTGTATTTGTTACTGCAGCTCTAGAATGTCTGTCTGTACTTGTTACAATCTAGAATGTTTTCACCTGTATTCTGTTTTTTTTTTCTCGCTGTTTTTGTTAAAGCTATTCTAGAATGTTTCCAGCCATACCTTTGATGGTTGTTCTCAAATGTTACCATCTATATGTTACTACAGATCTAGAATGTTTCTGTATTTGTTAAGATCATTCTAGAATGCTTCCAACTGTATTTGTTACAGTTTTCCTAGAATGTTTCTGCCTCTGTTTGTTAGAACTGTTCTAGAAACTGTATTTGTTACTGCAGCTCTAGAATGTTTACGCCTGCAGTTAAAGTGCCCCTATTATGGGTTATGAAAGGTTAATTTTTTGGGATTTGGGAGTCAACAGGTCGACATGCATGCAAAGTCAAAAAACAAACTTCCATTTTATTATAATATGCATCTATTTTGACCTTATTTGTTCAACGACTCCCAAACAATTTGTTCAACAATTCCTTTTTTCCAAACTCATTTAAAGCAGTGTTTGTGAGCTTTTATTGCTAAAAAATACCTATAGGCAAAGAATGAATTTGCATTTTTATGGAAATCAACACTGAAAGACCAACAAGTGGGAGGCAACATGCTGATGTTTCACTTTGACGTCAACATGAAACAGCTTGGGACTCATTTTAAAAAACGACTCGTTTCAATGATTCAGAGTCGACTCTTTCTTTTGAGAGACAATAACTTTAATCACGCTGCACTTTCAGATTTAAACCTTTGCAGGATGTTTTCATTCACTTTGAGCTGTGTTACACACTGCATGAAAGATCCATAATAGAGGCACTTTTTTTTGTTACAGCTATTCTAGAAATTTTCTGATTGTATTTTTGTATATGTTTTTTGTCAAATCTGTTAAATATTTTAATTTTAATTTTGTTCCAGAATGTATTTGTTAAAGTAGGATGACCATACGTGCCATTTTTCCCCGACACCTCCTGGCCAGGATTTCTATATTGGTTTTGGCTTTATTTGCATGCGCAGACTGATTGGTGTATGACATCGGTTCATTATGTTTTCGAAACGCTCTCGAGGTACTTTGAATCAAAGCAATATAGAAACCCTGGTCAGGACGTGGCATGTATGGTCACCCTAGTTACATTAGTTTTCAAATATTTCCATCTGTATTCATACCTGTTGTTCTCAAACGAAGAATTTTTTCCTTCCGTGTCTTGTTTCTGATATTTTCAAATCCGTCAGGCTGTAGCTAATGCTGGAGCTGTCGAGTGTTTGCCATCAGCGAACCCCACATCCTGGCTCCGGGGCGTCAGGAGGTTTGAAGAGGTGAAAGCACTCTGCATGGAAATGGATGTCATGATCAGCCCAGTGTGATGGAATATGAAAATGTATTTTGTGAATGTATTGGATTCAGAAGAGCGCCTGGGGGGACGCCCTAGTCCCAGATGAATAGGAGAAAGAAACAGCCGTCAATTGAAAAGATAAAAAAGCAATCTTGTGCACCTGTAACCTTTAAGAGATATTTCTCTCTCTCTGAGAGTTGCTTTAAGCAATCACCTGTATGAAACGAGTCAAGGAACCAATGTGCGCGAGGATATGTGTAAATCTGTGAAGGCGAATTAAAGATTCACAAACACAGGAGCCAAAGCAGAGTTTGACTATGTCTCGCTGCCAAAGCTTTTATAAGCATCTGGCAGCTGTGTGGGATAAAGAAGTAAAAAATCTGTTCAATTACACACACATATATTTCTCTCATATCACCGATGGGTATTTGTTGAGATCAAGGAGAAACGGAATGAAAATTAAGTATGAGAAGCCAAAGAAATTGGGTTTCATTTATGCGTAGAACATTTGCTTCTGAGTAAATTGTGATTTTTTTGAAGGCTAGTTCAGTAAACAAATCTCTCATTTACTCACCCATGTCATCCCGAACTTGTATGCTGTTATTTATTTGTCTGTGGAAAAGAAAAAAGTATGTTTAAAGAGTGTTTTCAACGCACGGACAGTTCATAGTGACCATGACTGTCAAGTTATATATATAAAAAACACCATTTAAAGTATCATAAAAGTAGTTCATACAACTTGTGTTCTATTAGGATCATATGAAAGCTTTGTGTAAGAAGCTGCACATGTGGGGAACTGTTCCTTTAAGAAAAGATCCATGTGAGACCCAATAGACGAATTTAGGACATCTCCTGTAATACTCTTGAAGATAATAACCTTTCAAAGCACACGAGGCATAACCTTATCGAGACCTTCCGTTTACAGCTGGCTGAATGTGATTTTAATCTGTCTCTCACCAGGTCAGGACTCAAAGGGTTTAACTTATTAAACCAAACAACCTGCAATCAGAGAAGCCTCATTGTACATTCTGTTTGAATGTGAGCCAAGCAGAAAGCAATCTGGGCCTCACGACTGCATTAAACAAAGCAATCTGCTATTGTACAGGCCACAATTTCAAACATAATCCAAGAATATCCTTAAAGACCAAAGGAAAAAGTTGACATAATTTCATATTAAAACAGTTTATTTAAGTCATAGCCATCAGTCACGATTTGCTACTTGCATTTTAGCAGAGGGACATTTCCATCCTAGAGAAGATTTGATTGGAAAAAAGTTGTCAATATGTTTTTCCCAGACAAGAAAGACATTTGCTATATACATATTTTTCATTTATTTTGCTTAAACTGCCACAAAACTCTATAAACTGATGTGCTATTGAAGATGTTGTTTATCATACTTTATGTTCTTTACGTTATCTTTACATTAACATCTGATATCCATTAACTGTGGACTACAAAAGCAGTCATAAGTAGCGCAAGTATATTTGTAGCAACAGCCAAAAATACATTATATTCATCAAAATAATTGTTTTTTTTTTGTTTTGTTTTATGCCAAAAATAATTAGAATATTAAGTCAGATCATGTTTTGTGAAGAACAACTTTAAAGGTGATTTACTCAATATTTATATAATAATTTTTGCACCCTCAGATACCAGATTTTCAAATACTTGTATCTCAGCAATACATCAATGGAAAGATTATTTATTCAGCTTTAAGATTATGTATAAATCTCAATTTAAAAAACTGACCATTATGACTGGTTTTGTGGTCATAAACTACATATATTAATATTTAAAAAATAAAATTATAATGCATACATGCCAGAAAGCCAGGATATTTATGTACATATACAAAAGGAACACTGTGCTGTGTTGACATCGAACAGTGACTTGTTGGCATGTTTCACACTATCTTTCCACCTCATGAAGTTGTAATTTGTCACACGTTGCATTTTAATGTATCACACGTGTCACAACGTCTCATCACTGTCTTTCTCTCTCACACACCTTCCATATAAAGGTGCTGATACCCTTGCCTTCATTAGAGCTGCAACAAGCCCAGGTCTCCGTCACGCTGAGATATATAATTAACACACAGATCAGTGAGGAGACGGGCAGAGGGCGCCGGAGCCGCAGTCACTAATGATTTCAGAGAGACTCTCTCACTAGATAAAAAGAACAGCGGATGACGTATGGATAATTGAGAGCTATATTAATACACACACACACACAGAGAGAGATTATAGTTCTCTATAAATTAATATTCTGTCATCATTTACTCACCTTTATGATGTTCCACACCCTTATGACTTTTTCATTATTTTTCCTGTGGGTCACAAAAGGATATGTTAGAAAGAATTTTCTGAAACAATTATTTTTCTTCTTTTTTAAATGGATGCAAAACTAAAGAATGGTGGATATAAACACACTAGCATTCAAAAGTTTGGAATAATGAAGATTTTTTTTATCTCTTATTGTCAGACTCTATGTGTTGTCTTCTTGGTTTTGGTTACGTGTCATTGTGATCTGTGTTTCCCCATGTGCTTCCCAGTGACCTAGTTTTGTTAATTATGTATCCGGTTCAGGTGTGTCTCCCTATTTGAGTTAATTGTCTTCCTTACTTAAGTTCACCTCTTGTATCAGTCTGTGTCCTTCATTGTTAATGTCTACGTTGCTGTTTGACCCTGCGTGGTATTTCTGTTTTGTTTGGATGTCGCCACATTTTGAGTTATCATTAAAGAGACCTTTTATGTTTATGGAAACCTTTCGACTCCTGCTCTCTTGTTCAGCCGGCAGCAGCGTGACACTTATGCTCACCAAGGCTCAATTTATTGGAGTAATATAACAGTAAAAGAAGAGTTTTCTATTGGAATATATTTGTATTATTTTTGTGGAAACATTGATACACTACCATTCAAACGGTTGGAGTATTTTTTTTTTATTATAAATAAATACTTTTGTTACGTAAGATGCATTAAATTGTTTAAAAGTAACAGTAAAGCCAGACATTTATTTATTAAAATATTTTATCTCATTAAAAAAATTCTAAACCAAAATTCTACAAAAAAATGTGAAACCGCACACTTGTTTTCAAAATTATTAATAATAAGAAATATTTTAAGTCACTATATTACAATGATTTCTGAAGGATCGTGCAAGATTGAAGATTGTAATGTTGCTAAAATTTCTATTTTTTTATAACAAGAATAAATGGCATTTTACAACATATTCAAATGGAAAACTGTTGTTTTAAAATGTAAAATTATTTCACAATATTAATGTCTTTACTCCATTTTAGATCAAATAATGCAGCCTTGGTGAGCAGAAGAAACCCCAAAACCCACTATTAAATAAATAATTTACATAACTGTAAATGCAAAACACAGAAGGTAGATTTATTTATTTTATCACATTCTTTTAGCTAGACATATGGTAAACAGAAACTTTGTAACAGTTTCATGAAAGAACTTTAATTTCTGGCTGAAACAACCCTTTAATGAGCCACTTATTTGACACCACCAAACAGCAATTTACAGCATCTCTGTGATCATTATAGCCAGATTAACGACCGTTTGAGCGGGTCCGTTGTTCGTAATCAGGGGCAAACACTAGAGGCCGATGATAAATTATTAATACCGCCATGCTGAGATGGCATCGTTTGTGTGTGAAAGAGTGAGTGAGTTTTTATCTCTGATTCTGTTCTAACATGACTCCACTATGAAATCGGTTAAGCCGTCCATTTCCTCCTGCAGATTTGCTGGTAATCGTTTTCACCAGGCCTCGTCCAGTCTCTTTGATATACCTTTAATCTGCCGTTAGTTAAATTGTGAGGAAATCCTCGCTCGTTCCCCTGCATTTTTCGGACCCGTATCAAAGGCATCCTACGACAGCTCCAACCCTGAGAGAAAAATGTATAAACGAAACTATTAGTGTGGAATATTTCAGGAAAGCAGGCATATCACAAAGATCAAAGAAGAGACGGTGAAAAAAAAAAACACTTATGCAGCAAAATACAAGGTCTTTTAAGCTCTGGGAAGTTGAAGTTCACTCACTTTGTGCTCTATGCTGGCGTCCCCTGTTTTAAGTGTTCAACTTTGATTGCCTGAGATTTAATGGGTTTCTAAGCTTTTAAACATCTAAGTATGAACCTTGCTGTGATGTTTCTATTGAAGTTTCTCACGGGAAGTAAAAATAGACTAAAATAAGTTAGTAGATGACAGTGAGAATATAAAATTTCATTAGGCTTCTAGAAAAGTTGAAGTTCATATTAAGATTAAGGTTCTGTAAGCTTGTTTCTGCAATAGAGTAAAAATAAAATTAAATTGAAAGGTCAATGCAACTTTGCAACTTTCTTTCTCACAATTTGGATATTTTTTCCTTCAAATCTGTTCAGTAAAGTCAAAGCTGTGAACTTAAACTTGCAACTGCGAGAATGAAAGTCAGAATGATGTGTAAAGGCCCGTTCACACCAAGCATGATAACTATAAAGATAAGGCTAACTATATTTGTGTCCACACCAGCGAACAAAATCGTCTGTTCATCGTAAGCTCAAGCGCGTCTGCCGCTTTAAATTCTCAAGCACGCAGGATTGATTCTGATTGGTTGTCAGTGTTTCTATCATTCATCAGCTGGAAAAAATCTTTCTGAAATGATATAGTTTCTCTGTCCTTTATCGTTAGAGTTGTAGTGTGTGCTATTCTTTAACACTGAGAACGATTTTTAGAACTACACTGTGAAAAAAAATTTCTGTAATTTTTACAAAAAATTTTTGGCAGCTGTGGTTGCCAGAATAATTTCGTAAAAAATACAGAAAAACTGTAAACACATATACGGCCACAAACTGTAAATTTTACAGAATAAAACTGTAATTTACAATTTTTTTTTGTAAACCAGTAAATTCAACAATGCACACTGATGTTAAAATCTGTTTCGTACCTTTAACATACTGTATTGACAACCACCATAATATTGGTGGTAAAAGAGAGCCACATGAAGACTCAAAACTCATCACAAGCAGCTTCGCCACAAGCAGAAGTATATACTAATATATAGAAGGTGCACAGAGTCATTCATCCAAACACAAAACACCATC
>JAUMHE010000085.1:2024213-2034778 GCA_032359235.1 Enteromius mattozi | reverse complement strand
TATACCAGGTATAAAATTTCTTTTTATTTGTATTAAACACACTAAAATATTAAAAATATATTCTCTCGTTAAATAATTTTATGATGCTAAATTGAGGAAAAAAAAAAAATATATATATATATATATATATACACACACACACACACATTCTTTTTTACAATTAAAAAAAAAAAAAAAAAAAGTTAAGATTTTTTACAAATTATATATTTAATTTACTATTAATATTAATTATATATTTAATTATTTTGTGAAAAAAAGCTTGAGCACTATTTTTGAAATCAGCACCTCAAAACGATAAAGAAAGGATTGTTGGGATTTCATTCAGCGAATATGATGCAGGGCAATGCTAATAATGATGCAAAACATCCTTATGCAATAATAATTTTCTAGATCAGTGATTAATCGCATCCAAAATATGTTTTCGTTTACATGAGTATGTACTGTGTAGATTTATTATGTCTTTATAAATACACACATGCATGTACTGTATATATTTAAGAAAACTGCTACATTTATATATTTATATTAGCGCTGTCAAATGATTAATCGCATCCAAAATAAACGTTTTTCTTTACATAATGTATTTGTGTATACTGTGTATATTTACTATGTATATATAGATACAAAAGCATGCATGTATATATTTAATAAAAGTGTTTATATATTAAATATACCCATTTATATCAAATATAAGAAAAAAAATATATAAATGCATTTACATGTAAATAGTTAAAAAATGTGTGTATAATAAATAAACACGGTACAAACATATTATGTAAACAAAAACTTTTATTTTGGATGCGATTAATCCCGATTAATTGTTTGACACCACTAATTTATATATACTATTTATATCACTATATACATGTAAATATTTTCAAAATATATGCTGTATGTGTGTGGTTTTTATGTATACATAATAAATATAAATAGTACATACACATTTATTATGTAGACAAAAACTTTGATTTTGGATGTGATTAATCCTTTGACAGCACTACGTTTTTTCTAAAACTGGAAAGACACAAATTAATCGTCTACATTAATATAATGCACCATTCAAACAGACATCTATAGATCTGCGATTGTGACTGCACTTTAATTTAACTCTATATAAATGCTGTACATTAATAAGTTATAATAAACATCTTCAGCTTTGTATATAGATAGCTCTATTCCGCCACTGCTTTCGGTTTACTCTTCTTCTCTTTAAGTCTGGCTGGTCCAGCCGTCTCCTCTACCTCATCCTCAGGCTCTCTGGGATCGACTGTAGGGGGAGACGGGGCGCTGCTCACATCTGCCTCGGGCTCTGGAGGGACAAAGGAGTGTTAGGATGGACTGATCTATGTAAATGCCACGGAGTTGATGGGCTGAGCGGTTCAGCACCTGCAGTGATCTGCATGCTCTTGCTGTAGCCTGCGGCTGAAGACATGGCCTGACCGAGGGCCTGGTTGGTGCCCAGGGGCTGCTGGGAGCTGCTGGGTTTGCTGGAGGACGACCGGTGGCTGGTCTTGCCGTCTTTGCTCTGTTTGCTCCAGTACAGGTTCTCACCCGCTTGCAGAGCAGCGCCCAATTTCTGAGCCATTTCAACCAGCTGTGTGAGAAAGAGATCAGATCTCCTGTGATTCTTGGCATAAAAATCTGTTTTAGTAGTTACTAGGCTGATTTAATGGGGAAGAGCATATAAATGAATAAAAAACCCAAAAGAATATATATAAATATATAAATTTGTACATTTACATTAAGCAAAACTAAAGTAAAAAATAAATAAAACTTTTTGTTTATGTAATATATGTGTGTTTATGGTGTATATATATATATAAAATACACACACAAAATACAATATGTAAATTTTTTTTAAAAATTTAAATTTTAATATTAAGTATATATGATATAAATTATATAAATATATGTAAATATTTTCAAAATATATGCTGTGTGTGTGTCTTTTTATGTACATAATAAATATACACAGTACACACACATGTATTACATAAACAAAAACGTATATTTTGGATGTAATTAATTGTGATTAATTGTTTGACAGCACAAAAATTATTACAGAATTATTATAAATGCAGATATTTATTATTTAAATTGTAAGTAACGTAAATATGGTATTATTACATTGATTATAATTTTAAAATGCTGGATTTAATAAAGTTTGATGGGATTATCAGCTTTTATAATATTAAATAAATGTCAGAAGTTTCATTTAAAAGTTTTCTTTTTTTTTCATTTAGTTATAATATGGGTCTTTTCTCAATATATATATATACATATATATGTGTGTGTGTATGTGCATGTTTATATGGTTTACGAGGGCACAAAATACCACATACAGTCTGTACAGTATAAAAACCATTACGCCTATGGAGAATCCCCATAAATCACAAAAACCAACGTGCGTGTGTTTTAAATCATGGCATTATACTGTTTTTAATATTTTTTTTCCTCAGACATTGTTTACATGGTATTAGTAATAAATACTAATTACATACCTATATATTTAAAAGATACCTTAAAGATTTTGTTAAAGGCTCCTTTTATTGCGAGTAAACTATCTATGATCAGAACGATTGTTTTGTAACATTAGGTGCTATTCTTGATGGTCTCTTAATAAGACTAGGGTTCAGTACCTCTGGGTCAAACTCAGTGTTGCTGTTATTGTCCACCTGAGTGTTGACTTTTCTCTCCATCTCTTGAAACTGCAGCAGGGCGGCTTTCTTATCGCCCTGATTATACAGGAACACCGCAAAGTTCAGGTTCACCAGCGGGTTTGACCTGCCAGACATAATACACTCACTTTAACTCAACTAGTTCTGCACATTATAGATTTAGCAGCACAGCTGAGGATCTGAAGTACATACTCGTCCAGCTGAACCGCCTGCTCGTAAGACCTGCGGCCGTTATCTGCGTCGTCCAGATTGGTCAGAGCAACTGATGAGGGTCAGAGCACAAATAACCATCAAATTAAATAAAAGGAACTGTTCTTTTACAAAAAATTTTTTTTTTTTCTTTATTGAAAATAAAAGTGCATTATTGCATTAGCATTTTTTTTTGTAAAGCATAAAGCAAATTAAATAAACAGCAAAAGTACAACACGTTACCTGTTTAAAAAAACTACTTCAAATAGCAGCAGTTGTAATTAAATTATTATTTTTTATGTAAAGTAACACATTCATTATTTGTATTATTAATTTTAAATATATATTTAATATCAAGAAACATTACTATTTTCTTATGAAGCAAAATGTTTTATTAGTTTATTAGTATTAGTTGGTAAATTAAAACATCATAATACATTTTAAACATAAATTCACACATTAATTATTTTTAAAATTTGTAAAAAAGCTACCAGTGTATTTAAAATATGACCTTTTCAGTAAATGTTTTGTCTTTTTGTTTAAATGTATTTAATACTGTATTTTTAAGATAAAGAAGCCATTTATTTTATTATTATTTAATTATACTATTATTATTATTATTATAAAAATGTATTACTATTGTATTATTTATTTATTTATTACTACAAAAATGTACCTGATTACTTTACTGATCTACTTTTTTAGTGATGTTGCTAAACTAATTTCGGGAGGAGCGCGAACGAATAATCAGACATAGCCGGCGCCGCATTACCAATCATTATCATTACCTCTCGTAGCCAATCCGGTCCAAACACTCGCCCTATAAATAAGCCCATTTCCTTCCTTTCCATATCTCGTTCTAAGCATTCCTCCTCCTCCCCTTCTCCGCCGTTCGCATCCTCAAGGGGGGTACACAGGGTTCGAGCTGGACGCCGAGCTCTGCCCTCGCTAGGGTTCATACTACTAGGGCTCGAAGTCCGCCGAGCTCTGGCTCGCCCCCGGACAGCACGCCAAACATGCTATTATTATTATTCGTTTCGATGAGGAAGCGCAAACTCATGAAGTAAGGGTTTTTTATTTATTTATTTTTTTCTATGTAAAGTGACACTTTTAGTGACATTATTTTTAAAAAATGTATTAAAAAGAAAAGCAACACACTGCATGTTGTCAAAACTACATCAGACTACTTCATTAGTAGTTTCTGATATATTTACCGGCCAGTAGCATGTAGAGTTCGCTCATGCGCGGGCGCAGGTTGATGGCGGCGCTCAGGAAGTGGAAAGCTGAAGCGTACTGCTGCATGGTGAGATGAACCAAACCCAGATTATACAGGATCTTCCAGTCAAACGGAGACAGATAGTTTGCCCTCTTCAGACAGCTGATGGCCTGCAGGAGAGAGGCAGGGAGGAAAGGTAAAACAGATGAAAGAAAAGCACTAAATGTTGTTGTGACAGTCTGTAACTCACAGCCACATATTTCTTTTTGCCAAAGAAGCACATCCCAATGTTATTCCAGAGCGGCGGGCTCTCAGGGACAGAGTATGCCGCCACACGGTACTTATTCATGGCCACGTCATAATCTCCATGAGTCTGCATCATACTGCCGGCCGCGAGGATGGCCTGAACACACACACACTCCATGTCATGACACTTGAGAGTTAGTAAAGAAGTTCTAAAGAACGAAACTCCTTGAAACTATCCCACCTTGAAGTTATTGGGGTCGTATGTCAGAGCGTTTCCCAGGTGCTCAAAGGCTTTCTGGTATTTCCCAAGCTAATGAGAAGACAACACAAGACAGAAGTAAACAAATACACTCACAACACATCAGTTTTGTGTCCATTAATTACTAACTTTTCATCAATTTACAAACTCAACCGCCATAAAACATAATTAAAAAAAAAAAAACTTTCAAAAGTAGTTAATTTTTTTTTTTTTAATACTATTATATCATTTTTATTTACATAATGAAATATATATGTATTTGTGTGTGTGTGTGTACAGCAATAATTATTATATTATTTTATTTATTTATTTATATTTACGGTTAGGGGCTGGGCAACTATTAATCGCATCCAAAATAAAGGTTTTTGCTTACATAATATATGTGTGCGTACTGTGTATATTTGATATGTATATGTAAATATACACACATACAATATATATATATATATATATATATATATATATAATGAAAATATTTACATATTTTTTAATATAATTTATATTATATATAGATATATTTGATATATGATCAACATATTTTTCTTTAATATATACATGCATGTGTGTATTTATATATAACAGCACTAATATATATAAATATACACACATGCATGCATATATTTAATCAAATATCTATATTTATAATATAAATTATATAAATATAAATATATGCATGTTAATACATGTAAATATTTTCAAAATAAATATTGTACATGTGTCTTTATATATACATAATAAATATGCACAGTACACAAATATATGTTATATAAACAAAAACTTTTATTTTGGATGTGAGTATGAAATGTATATGGATATTGCAGCTGTTGAGGTGATGAATATGTCTCTCACCTGCATGTACAGCAGACCCAGTGTAGTCAGCAGCTCTGTGTTCTCTGGAGAAAACCTGAGACGGACACAGATAGAAATAACAGTGAATATTTCAACACAAAATCAAATTATATGTTAAGGATGTTTTTATTAACAAATGTTAATGTTAATAATGTTAGTATTAACAAATCGAATCAAATTAAAGATACACTTCTTTCAACTATTCCATCATCCACTACACAACAAATAATGTTTTATTTTTAAATATGTTTTAGTAAATATTTTGTTTTAGTGACTAATATGTTTAATGACTTCAAAAGAGTTGAAATATAGTGCTCAACTCTTTTAGACTAATTTTACGATGCACTTGTGGATTCTGACAAACGCTTTTACTTAAAAGAGTAGCTTCAAAACTGAACTAAATGTCTCCTTTTGCATGTAATGGAAGAAACATCAGATTTGAAACATTAGTACTTTAAAGAATGACAGGATGTTGATTGTTGATGAACTCTTCCTTTAAATTTCCCTTCCCACTTCAATCGACCAATCAGATTTTAGTGGCTTTACATTTTTCAGCTCTCATCTTACTACAAGCTGATTCTAGGGGTAGTTAAATGCATGATTATAAAGCATATTGACTGAGACTCAGACTGTGGCAGGAGACATGAGACTGATGAAAGCTCCTCCATCACATGTGAGTTTGAGCGGCTCGTGCCAGCAGCGGGCTGTTATTAATTCATGCTGGCTGTGAGGCACATCTTCCCGCTATCGCGAGGTGAAGCGGGTGGAAAAGTGGGAGCTCTGAAAGCTCCTCTCATTACGGAGCATCCCACTGCTGCACGTTACTAATTCATCAGCTCGGTGGGAGGGCTGCGATAATGAGGAGGTCTCAAACACACACACACACGCCGACCTGAAGCTCCCCGCTGTTCTCTGGTTTCTGAGCCAGACGTACAGATAGCATGTGTGTGTGTGTGGACAAGGGGAGGAGAGTTTTTCAGAGTCATCTCCATTTCTGCTCTCCGGGAAGAGAGGAAAGTCAACAACAGTAATCAAGAGTCATCAAATCGTTGGATTCACGCTGAGAAAAGCAGATTAGTGATTCCTTTTGCACTTTCACTTGTTGAACGCAAAAAAGTAAAGGTGTTTTTACAGAAGTAGCTGACCAAAAAAACATTATTTATTCACCCTCAGGTCGTTCCAAACTACAAAGACTTTCTTTTCTAAAGGGAAAAGTATGGTACTGTACTAGAAATGTAAATGGCCATTGTCAAGCTCCAGAAAATAAAGTATTATAAAACATAAGGACCAATTAAAAAGAAATAAATTAGACATTATTATGTAAAAATGTAAAAAAATCTAATTTAAAATTTTATCATTATCATAATGTAAATAATAAAAATAATATTTCCTCTTATTATTATTATATATACAAATATATATATTTATTGAACCTATAAACTACATAATATACACATTTTTTTTTACAATATATTTGAATAATAATAATAATTATTAGAATTACCATCATCATATACTGACAAAATATTTTTAAACTGTACATGTTATGAATATATTATTCATTATATATATTCAAATTAATGATAAATGTGTACTATCATTAGTAGTTAAAAACTAATAATAATAGTAAAGATACAATATTTAATAATAAGACATTATTCTTATTGTAATTACTTTAAAAATTATACATTCCCAAATATAAATTGCATTTATTTCTAAAAATTTTCAAATAAATTCTATTTATAAATCACTTTTGAATAAAGTACATTTATTTATAAGTTAATTTATAAATCAATATAATATATTTATAAATTAACTTATAAAAAAAATAGCAGAGTGGATGTAATTAAAGGTTAATTCAAAATGATATTAATGAATAAAAATATCAACTACACAGCAATTACTTATTTAAATTATGGTACATTACGCACACAAAAACAATGATTTGACTTCACACATTATCTGGACTACTGTTATGATAGATTTATTTGTGCTTTTGCATCTTTTTTAGAGCTTGAGTGTTGAGCTGTTGACAGCAATATTCACCGTCTGTAAAAGAGCAGCAAGAAGATTCGGCCTACTTTTGTTTCGCACTGAAGAAAGAAAGTCATAGGGGTTCGAAACAACATGAGGGTAAGTAAATAATGACAGTTTTCGGGTGAACTCTCCCTTTAAGGAGAAAAACAGACTACTTCAGCAAGTCCTCAGGGGTTTTTCTGAGAGCATTTAAAAGACAAAGAGAAAAGAAAAAAAGACAAGGTAGAAAGAGAGAAAAAGAAAAGAGAGAGGTTCGAGCGGTCACAGTGAGACAGTAAATGTGATTAATTACAGCTATGAGCGCCTCACTGATCCCAGCATGCTTTGCTGCCTTGGGCATCTTATCTGCGCTGTGGCAGAGCGACACACTGAGAGCATCTCCAGGCGTCTGAAGTTGCTCTCTGGCAACAAAACTCTGTCTCGTACATCTTCTCTCACGTTGTACGAAACATGACCGAAAATGAAAAAAAGAGACGCTCCCTCTGTTGAAATGCATTCTGGGTAAGTCACCACAAACACAACACTTTAGACACTTCAAGGGAATGTGTGTTTGACTCTTCAAGCCAAATGTGACTGGTGACAAAACATACGATAAAACACGTCTGGAGCTCCCAGCAGCTTCAGATCCAAACGCTCGCATGATTCAATAAAGAGATTTTACGAAGACGCTTGGTGGCAAAAAAAAGCATAAAGTGTGACTATTAAACATAAAACACACTTTTGAGTGAACACAAATGCAGGTGCACCAAACTTCACTGTGTCTGGATGCTCCTGGTGAATGTAAATTACCCTGTTGAATAAATAGCATATGCAGGTTAGGTATGATTTGAAGCATGGCTGCTGGTTTACGCTGGTCCTGAGCAGGAGCTAGTTGCTTAGGACCAGCTTGGAACCAAACTTAAACCAGCTCACACCAGCGGTCGTGCTTTACATCATACCTAACCAGCATATGCTGTTTTTTTTTTAACAGGATAGTCCAAGAACTACGATAGTTTGGCAAACAGTACAAAATATGTGTGCTTAAAAGTGAGCTTGTGTATTGAGACGTACTCCACAGCGCTCTTGTAGACGTCAATGGCTTTCTCTGTGTCGCCCTGCAGTATGTGGATTTTTCCCAGCATCATGTAGGTCAGATCGTGTTTATTCAGCTGCAATGCCAAGTTTAACTGTTCTTCGGCCTGAAGACAGAGAGAGAACATGTTTAGCACAACATCAGATGAGAAGACTCTCTCAAATACAGGAAGCCAAATCTGGAATCTCTCACAAAGCCAATAAAAGGAAGTGTGTTAAAAAATATCAACAAGAACATGACTAGCTGCACTTACACTCCTGAAGTCTTTGGTGTAGATGTAGCAAACACCCAGATTATGGCTGATTTCCTGCAGGTAAAAATAATCACACTTTTATGTAATATTTCACAGGCATCTCATTTGTTTATTGTCAAACTAAAATATAGGTGAATACAGGTAAAGTACACACACACACACACACTAAAATCCATATCACACCAGATCTGCGTTATAAAAAAGCTGCAATCTAAAGAAAAAACTCTTTTCTGTATAATAAAAGTGAATGGAAACTGGGGCTGGTAAAACTCCAAACTAAAATTTAAATAACTATAATACAACTTAATAAAATACAAAAAAAAATTCCCTATTTAAATAAATAAAAATAAATACATAAAAATATAAAATATAAGCCCTAACCCCGAACTTAACTATAAATTAATTATAATAATTAAAAACTAAATAAATAAACAAACCAATAAAAGACATTAACTGATATAATATAAAATATAGTAAATAATTACAGAATTTAATAACTAATAATACTTTCATAAAACAGAAAAAAAAAAACTAACTGCTAATTTAACAAATTTAAATAAATAAAATGTACAAAATATAAACGATAAGCCCTACTATTTAAAGAAAGAAGGAAAGAAAGAAAAACATATATACTGCCATTGTATGTAAAAGCGCTGGGGTCTGGAACATCACAGCAGTGTGTAAATAATTAGAGTTTATTCATTTTTGGGTGAACTAACCCATCAGACAGTGTACTTACCCAGTCTTTCTGATTGAGACGTGCTGCTTCATTATAAACCTCTATAGCGGCTTTGTGCTTCCCTAACAGGAAACTAAACACGAGTAAACACAGTTCATTAAACAACACATGTCTTAATTTTCTATTCAGTTCACACAGATCCAGACCAGATTAAATAGACACACCAAATAAGTGTTTTTGTGATTGTACAATAGTTGTGTGTGTTCGGGCTGCTGCTTACAGGGATCGTGCCACTTGCTTGAGGTTGTCTGAGCTTTTAGGGTTGAGGATGGCACAACTCTGGAACAACTCCAGAGACTGCTGGATCTTCCCCTCTAACCGCATGATCAGAGCTGCACACACAAACCCACAGCAGGCATTCACCAGGAGAAACTGGGACACATCGACTGTGTTTGGAGAAGAGTACTAGTGTACTGCTCACTGCACAGTATACTGTGTACTGCATCCTACTGTTTAAATCTAGTATGTGAAACAGTGTAAAAATATCACTGATATGCTACTTTTTTGTAAGATTTATTTTTGGTGCTTTATGCCTTTATTTAGATCTACACATCTATGGCTGGGCACAGAGCTTTTGTTTTTATTTTGTTTTCACTTTAATATTATTATTTTTTTCTCTCATTTTTATAATTTTATTTGGCTTTTTATTCATATTAAAATATTAGTTAATTACTTAGTCTATAATATTTTGAAGTTTTTATTTATTAGTTTCAATTTATTTAATTTGAGGTTTTTTTAGAATTTCAGTTCAAACTAAATGAAAATGAGAAATGGAAATTAAGTAAATTATTAATATATATAAATATATATTAGTGCTTAATATATATATATTAGTGGTGTCAAACAATTACAGCACTATACACAATACAAAATAAATGTTTACATAATATATGAGACAGACTGAGACAGACTAAATCCAGAAGAACTGTGGCAACGTCTCCAAGATGAAGAAAAAAAGCTACCTGGAAAACTATGAGCAAGTGTAGCTCGGAACCGAAGCTGTTTTACCAAAAGCTGTAAAACCAAA
>JAUMHE010000085.1:2013251-2023396 GCA_032359235.1 Enteromius mattozi | reverse complement strand
AAAATAATGTTTGGAAATCTAAACTGATATTTCCAACTGACACGCTACCGCAAAAGATAGAAATAACCCACTTCAAACCATTTTTTGTTGCTGAAAATACTAGTGGCCTGAGACTTTTCCACAGTACTGTATATAATATAAATATATAAATATACTGTATGTGTGTGCATTTATATATACATAATAAATAAACACAGTACACATACATATATTAAGTAAACAATTTTTTTAAACTTGCATCTTTAGTGAGTGGTGTCCAATTATCACACATATTACAATATTTTTAGCATCTTGGCCATTTTTGCAATTGTACTAAGTAATTTTGGCTAATTCGTGCATATTCAAAAACTATGTATTCGATTATACCATTTTGCATATCTGCGACTGACTCTGTCTGACCACTTGATTAAATACATTTACTCTGTTAAGAGTCGGTTTACTGCGTAGTTTACACTGACCTTGCACATACACGGCATATTCACACATGCCTTGAGTTTCATGCAGCTGTTCTTTAATAATGGCCTGAAAACAGAAGAAACCCAAATCATTACTAAGAGTATCCTACAGCAATTAAACTCTGTCTCTGTAGATTTTCTGGCTTTACCTTGCAGGTCTCATAATCTTTGCGGATATAATGCAGATGTATAAGCCAGTTTCTCCTCTCCAGGATCGGTAGCTCAGGAGCTGCAGACAGAAGAAAAACATAGAGATGAATCTATATACTTATACAACGATGTATAGTGGTGCTCAAAAGAGCCTAGACACCTAAAGGATGTCTGAATGGTCATTTTAAAATGGTTTACTTCTATCTGTAAAATCTTTTTCTTGTAAAGTTTGATTGTGCAACATTCTTTACACTTGCTTTGATATTTCGTATATATAAGGCAAGGACACATTTTAAAGTTTGACTCGACTGTTCAGAAAGTTTTTAGGCCAGAGATTAAAGAGAAGATGCGTTTCATCTTGTGTAGAACATTAACTGGTCTAATCATGAAAATGCAAATATCAAAGGCGGCATTGAAAATCTGCAGAAAACAGCTTCTATTTTGGATATAGAGGGCACAGGCTTGTTGTGAGCCGCAGCGGACTCTTCTCGCAGTAGGGGGCCTCATCCCGAATCCAGCGGGCCCCGGAACAAAAGGAGCCTGTCCTCTCCAACATGAAGCGTCTGCATCTTTCTCCTCTTGCTTACAAGCCCCCTGGCAAAATCTGATCTCAATCCGTTCTATTCCTGGACAGACTTTTCCCTCTGAGCCGTAATCCTCTTCACTGAAAAATGGGGCCGAAGGGAAAATAAAGGCGAACAGCGCCACCCACAGGATGAACAGATACAGCGATGTGAACCTGAAAATGCTTGTTTGGTTTTGCAAACTGATTTGTATGATCAAAATGCATAGACTCCGGAGATTCTGACCTTTCTTTAGACGAGGTTTCTTGAGGTCTGTGGCTACAGGCAGCTGCACATCCTACACAAAGAAAGAATGTAATACATCAATCAAATTCTGTGTCCTAAAATTAATATTAGCCCATTTTTATTTTTATATTTGCATGTACTTTTTTCCTTGAATTCATCCATTTACATAAATTCTCTTTCTGTTTATTTGATTTATTATTTATTTATTTATTTATCACATTACTGTTGAGCATTTAAAGATTAAATTCTGACTAATATTATGCATTTTAAAACGTAATATTATGTAATAACAAACCATAAGAAACTAATTACCTGAAAAAAATTATTATAAACTAATTAAATATATTTTAAATAAAATCAGAATGAACACATTTAACAAATACCACGATATGGAAATAATTAACATTACATCCATTTACTTTTATTAACATTGATGACAAGTAATATGTGCTTAATTGCAAGATTGCAAGAAATCTTTATGGTCCTAATCTAAACTTGATTTTCTTTATGTGAAGCTCATTTTCAATCTTTTTTGACAGGCTTTGCTGTTCAAGATTAAACGAAACGTGAATAAAATAGACCTTTGTTACTTAAAACGTCAATGTGTCAGATTGTTTTCTTTTTGCAGATATATTTAATCTGACGAGCAACTAAACACCACAACAGCGAAGAACAGCGATCATAAGCCATCATAAAGAAGATCTCTGTTCATATTAAAGGTATTTAATATCACGACTTCTTGTGTTTTAATGAAAGTAGAGATCATTTCTTACCGTTTTCATCTCGTCGTCCGCCATCGCGCTTCGCGCCTCACTTCCGGCGGACGCTTCTGTCACTATGGCAACACGGCGACGTTCGCCACCGCGTGCTCTTACTCATATAAATCTCACTCCAGCACAGAAACTATGATAAAGGTTTACATGATATAAAAAATACCGTTTTGTATTTACAGCCACTACAATTCTGGCTGATTACGTCATTAGAATGCTCACTGGTGAAGAATTGTGGGTAAATCTGCATGCACATTATAAACACGATAAACACGTAATCATTTGATCCAAGAAGTCTCAATCAAACTATAGATCGTTAGTTTAATTCAGACAAAGGTGTGCAAAATACACAAAGGAATTATTTCAAGCCATTTCTAAACGACATATAACACAAGGACAATGAAAAGGAAATCTTGAGAAGACACATAATTAAACTTGATAAACTCACATTCAGCATCATCTGGTCAAGAAATTATAGCATGATTGTCAAAATAAAGGTTTTAAAAAAATGATTAATGACCATAGTTTAGAGTTAATTACACTTAAACAAAAGGAAAGTCTTGCTTGGTTCCTTTATACATGTTAACGGACTGTTACCACTAACTCTATAATGACAATATATGTGACTTTTGAAAGCAGTTGCACTTGGTAAAATGGATAAACACACTCAAAGTGAAAAAAACTGAAAACAGCCTATATAGTAATTTGACACTGGATTTATAAACCAGGATTGTGTTGACACATCATACATCATAGACACAAAAAGACTGACTCTGGCCCCATGTGTATAATCCAAAGCCAACATCACAGGATATGTTATTGATCCAGCAACACCTTTCACTATTCCCAATGTAAACTGATCTCAGATATGTGTTTTTATTTCTCTGAGTGACTGTAAATTCCCTGATCTACATTCTTTATTTGAGCTGTTATTGGTGTCTGGAACAGTGAGGTTAAATGTTGACAGCGTCACTGAAGAGCGTATCAGAGCAGGTTTTTCAGCAGAAGGGGTTTGGCGATCTCCAGGATGTCCAAGTTGGGATCCAGGGATCGACCCAAACCCTCCAGGACCATGATGGCAAACACCATAGACGCAAAATTACTCTCCAACTTCACCTGCAACAGGAAGAGCGAAATATTATCAAAACACAGCGTGAAATCACTGCATCACAATACCACTATGCTTTACATTAACTATTTGTGCATGACAAATGTTTAATACACAAAATAAAATTCTGCTTTGTATGTTAGCATTTATTTGTGCATGCAGTTCCTGTCTATGCATTATTTATATAATATATTTAAGTATGTTTACTATATTTTATTTTATAGTTAAGTTACTGCTAAATTCAATTATAACCTTTAAAAGCTATGTAAAGCAGAGAAAAAAATCTAATAATCAAATGGAAATGCATCCTGTTTAGGCATTTAAAGGATGCTTTTTGGATTGTTGAAAGGTAGATGTTACATTAATCCAATAAGCATTATTTTACAGACATATTATGATGTGCTCTCACCTTGTGATGAATCAGTAAACCAAAGACTCGAGACAACAGCTCGGCCACCCGAATCTATAAAACAACACATGTCATATAACCAACATGAACAGCAAACCATAACATTCAATTAACAGCATTTACTTGAAATATGTCTTAATGGTTACTTTTGATCAATTTAACACATTCTTGATGATTAAATGTATTCATTTCTTCCTAGTTCTTCCAAAAAATTTAAATTCTGTCATCATTTACTCACCCACAAGTAGTTTCAAATCTATATGAGTTTCTTTGTTTTGCCGAACACAAAGGAAGATATTTTGAAGAAAGATTGTAACCAAGATGTTTTGGGTCACCATTGACTTCCATAGTTTTTTTTTTTCCCTAAAACAGCCTGGTTACAAACTTTCTTCATTTGTGTTCGGCAGAACAAAGACATTTATTCAGATTTGAAACTACTTGAGGGTGAGTAAATGATGACAGAATTTTCATATTTGGGTGAACTATTCCTTTAAATGTCTTGTTTTTTTTTTTTAAAATGTACATATCTCAGACTTTTTAATGGTAGCGTATCATTGCTTCCACAAAAATATAAAGCAACTGTTTTAAACAGTAAGAAATGATGATGTAGAATGATTTCTGAAGATCATGTGACACTGAAGACTGGAGTAATGATGCTGAAAATTCACAGGAATAAATTAGATTTTACAATTTGTTACAATATAAAGTAGCTATTTTAAATTTGAATAAGATTTTGCAATATTACCATTTTTATTCTATTCTTAATCTTAAACCTAGCCTTGGTGAGCAGAAGAGACATCTTTCAAAAAGACCTCAAAATCTCAACTAGTTTAAACTTGACTGGCTGTATATAGATTATGGAAGTGATGAAGGTAGTGATGCGTAACTCTGTACCTTTCCCAGAGAAAGCGTGTCACTAAGTGCATGATCCACTAGTTCAGCCATTTCCTTCTTGAAGCGTGTCACATCCTGGCACTCATTGGCGCGGGCATGATGAAGGATTAGCTCTGCAACTCGCTCACCCTGGCAACACAAGCACATGTTTGGACTCTCATCCTGACGGCACCCATTCACCACAGAGGGTCCATTGGTGAGTAAGTGATGCAATGCTACATTTCTCCAAATCTGATCTCATCTACAACTTGGATGACATGAAGGGAAATAATACTACAATAACACTGAAATCTCTAACATTTCTATTCACTTATTCAGAGATGTCAACATAAGACCCAAAATGCCCTTTTACCCGCTTGAGAACGACAGCGGTGAACACGGCTCTGAAGTTGCGCTGATCCGCCTCGCTGAGCTGAGCCACGATGCCGGCGTCCAGCAGCACCAGCTGTAGAGGCGGAGGAGTCGGCCTCATGCTGACCACCACAGTGTCACACATGTCCGTCAGAGTCGCCCTGTCCTGGGAGAGCTCTCCTCGCCCACTCTGCACCAAGATGTTCCCCGGATGGAGGTCACCGTGGACGAAATTATCTACAAACACCTGCCAGAGATGGCCACAGGTCAGATTTCATTGAAAACACATACAATTCATCTGACCAGTGTTTAAAGACATAGTTCACACAAAATTAACTTTTGCCAGAAATGCACTCACCCTCAAGCTATCCAGATGCAAATGAGCTTTTTATCTCATCAGGTTTGGAGAAAAGTAGCATTACTTGCATAACTCGCACAGCAGTGAATGGGTGCCGTCAGAATGAGAGCTGATAAACATCTCAATAGTCCACACCACTCCAGTCCATCAGTTAACATATTACAATAACAAAAGCTGCATGTTTGTAAGAAACAAGACTTAAGACGTTTTTAACTTTAAACCGTTGCTTCTGCTTGCTTCTAAAATATGATTCCTTCACACTATTGCTTGTTGTGTTGTCTGAATCATGGACAGAAATATACACAGATTAAGCACCTTTGACAAATGAAAACAGTCGTAGACACATCTTAACTAACATGTTAGTGTATTTTGATGAGAGAGGACAACAGGAGATGGAGGTTTTCACTGGAGGAAGCATTATTATGGACTTGTATTTTGGCCAGAAGCAACAGCTTGAAGTAAAAAAAAAAAAAAAAAAATGTCCTAATGATTCATTTGTGATTCATAAACATGTAGCTTTTAGCTTCACAAGATGTTAACTGATGGACTGGAGTGGTGTGGATTATTGATGTTTTTTGGACTCTCATTCTGACGGCACCCATTCACTACAGAGCATCCTTTGCTGAGCAAGTGATGGAATGCATTTCTTCAATCTGTTCTGATGAAGAAACAAACTCATCCAAATCTTGGATGGCCTGAGGGTGAGTAAATCTTCAGCAAATTTTCATTCTTGGCTGAATAATTCCTGTAACTAACCATTTTCAGAAGAAGATCGACACCCATCCGTGCGATTCTCTGCTTGATTCCTTCTGGAACGTCTGAGCTCAGGTACTTCGAGATGGGTTCACTTTCCTACAAGAGCATAAATCAAAGCGTTAGTTCGTCTCAGTGGAATACATGTGGATACACAATATTAAAATGATCAGCCTTTTTTACCTCATATGTTTCTACCAACACAGTCCTTGTGACAAACGGTCTGAGGGGCGTGGGAAACTTCACATACTGCAGATCTTTAAAGTTCTTTTGAAACTTTTCAATGTTCTGCGCTTCAAACCGAAGATCGATCTGCATCAAAGAGATATTAAAACACAAATGAAGTAGTGCTAATCATTGAGATACTATTTAAGTTCTTATATATATATATTCAACTATTATATTTGATATTATAGCTGTTAACTATAATGACCCTGTATGAAGGAAGGTTTTACATAAAAGCATCAGTACCTGTCTGGTCATGAGCTTCTCAAACTCATCAACAATCTCAGGGAGGCTGAGCCACTTGACGCCGGGCAAACAGTTGAGGAATAAACTTCCAGCTTTCATCAGGATCAGATCGATCTCCACCTGCTGCCTGATTCCTGGATGAAGAACCTGGTTGAAGCAAAAAGATTCTTGAGAATAATGATGGTTAAGATGGTTTTTGGAACATTATAGCATTTATTTTTCTGCTAGTTTAACATCCCAAACCCTGCTAATCAAGAGCGACCAACTTTACCTTCTTCTAATATTCAGGTAGTTTGTGTTTAGAAACAATTTAAGTTCAAGCCCTAAAAATTGCAACTTTCATCATTTGACTAGCTTAAGTTGCTTTGGTCTGGACTTTTCAATCCAGAGTAAGATCAGAAATACTGAGAAGAGCAGAAGTAAATATCTTGAAAAACATGACATGTCATTTAAATTGCAATTCTACCTTAATAATATTTTGTATTTCTATGAGAAAATAAAGTGTTTTAAATGAAGGAAAAACAAGAAAGATTAAATCAAATAGAATTTCCTTGTTATATATGAAAATTAATGACGTAATTTAGTCATAATAAAATACCAAAAGAATGATATATTGTAATAAATGTAATATTTTATTTCAAAGAAAGTGATGTTTATATTTTCGGGGAAAAAGCAGGTGCAATATTCATCATCGTCGGGGTGATTATACCTTGATAATGTGATGTATTTCTGTGACAAAACAGAGTATAATATACATTATATATATATACAATATATATGTGTGTGTGTGTGTGTGAGAAGTGTTCATTTGCAAAAACAGATAAACTCCAGTTTTAACAATTAATAAATAAATAAATAAATAAATACAGTAAACTAACACAATAGAATACAATAAAAACATGATGCATCATAAAAAAACATGCTTTTTGAGTACACATTAAGACCAAATAAACAAAATTAGCTTATTTTATATGAAGATACATGATGTAAATGAGTACTTTACATGTATATAAAATGAAATGCATACTCTGAATGTTTTTATTTTATTAAATTTTTTTTAAGTAGAGCATGAAGCTGCTTTGATCTGGATTTTTTAACAGGACTGGATAACTATGTTGACTTAAACCTCAAGAACAGACTCAAAAGTACAAATAAACAGAAAAAATACATGAAAAACATGAAACATCATTTAAAAAAACCATTTCACCCTGATAATCTGACTTGATTAAATAGAATTTATGATAAGAAAAAACAAATAAACATGATTGGATTGTTGCAGATGGTTAGAAGGCATGGGTTTAAAAAGTATGAAGAAAGTAAATAGGATCTTTACCTTAATGGCCACAGGAATCAGACGCTCTTCCTCCAGGTGTTCATCTGGACCAGGTCTCTCACTGAAATCCCTCGTCTTGGTGTCCGCTGTCTCTTCCTCATCTTTACCCGTCTCCCAGAAGTCAGTCAAAGCTCCTCCCAGTCCAGGGATCTCCCAGGCCTCCAGGAGATTGTTCTTCTCTAGTTCCTCCACCAGCTTCTGGAAGGCCGGATCTTCGACGCTCTTCACCTTGGCTTTGGCGCGGTACACCTGTGCCACGCATCCCGAGCCCACAGGCTCCTTACCGTCAAACACAAACACCTGCCTCCAGGCTTCCCCGAACGCCCTCCTCAGACAGAGCTTGGTGTGGGACCAGGGATGGGGCTTGACCCCTACGTGAAGCCTTGAGAAGCGCTCGCAGAAGTCCTGGGAGAAGATGTCCCGTCTGGTGCTGGCCCACTGGCCAAGCTTGATAAACGTAGGTCCAGATGTTTCCGTGACCCAAAGCAGGGCGTCCAACCAACGGGACGCCCAACGTTGTGATAGCAAAGTCAAGGGATACAGAATCAGAAGCGGGCTGAATTTGAGAAGAAGCACCAAGGCTCGGATTCCCAAACGCAAGACGAATACTAACCTGTGGATCTGCACTCGGGCCACTGACTTCCTCTCTGTGGTCCTCGGATGATGGATGGCTTCCTGTCCAGCGGCGTAAGTGATGCCACATGCCGTCCAGCAGAAAAGTCCCACTTTAGGGGCTTGAGATAAAACACAAGTACCTTTAAAAAGAAACACTCTACGGGGCGGGATTCGAATCGAAACCCTGTGCACCATGTACCTGAAGTTCTGGAGCAGGTGTTTTGCACAGAAAGCAGACATTTTTTTTTTTTGGATACAGTTATCAATTATTTAGACATTTAACAGATGCTTTAAGACAAATGTACAGCAGTTACGATTTATAATCCTATCAGTTTTGAAATCAGACGCATGAAAGCACATTATTATACATTAAACATATTACAATAAGTGTTTTGCTGCGTGCAAGTTGTGCATGTGTTATGCAAACATCCACAGAAAATGTTAAATCCTAACATCTATGTTAAAAATGTAGTGCAGTTGCAATTTATAATGATTATTTTCCAAATCAGATGCATGAAAATATATTAGGATCATATACAGTATATAGAATGATTAATAAACATTCACTTATTGATGGGAAATTATGTGTTGTTTTCCTGCGAAATCTACATGCAGGTTGTGCGTGTGGCATGCATGCATACACAGCAATGTTAAATCTTTATATCTACGATGTTAAGGTATAATATCATGCACAGAGGGATTCAAAATACAGCCGCTCCTGCGAGAACGCGATCATAAACATCCCTGTTCTTTTCATCTTGCACTTTTTCGCTGCCAGATGGGCACAGTCGTGTTGTTTAGTCCCATTTTCGCATTGCATCTCCACATTTTTACAGGAATCGTGTTTAATTCATTCAAATATTTGTTATGAAGTGTTGCTCCTCTCCTGCGGTCCGACCGATTAATCCTTCCGTGCTACTCTCAACTTTAGTTCCGCCGCACATGGAAAATACATTGCGTTTAAATAGCCTAATCGATGCGTTGATTTTGCGTTTAAAAAAGATATATAATTAGCTCAGCAATAATAAGCATAAGAAATGTCATTAGTAACTGAGAAAATAGCTACTAATATTAAAGAAATAACCAAAACAGAGTGAGTAAATGTTTGAATATCTTTACTTAAAGCCTTTATGTGTGATGCATTATGAAAATAGTTTTAATGTAATAATTATGCCTTATTGTACAGTATCATGAACAATTGTAACCACAGTTACACTATGCATTTTAAATTCGGTTATAATTATGACAAGATATAATGTATTGCATTGCTCATTATGATTAATTATCATTATGGATTATAATACCCTTTAATAACATTTTATAATGCATCATACATAAAGGCTTTAAGTGTTTTAAAAGTTAATTGCAGTTTTGTTTGTTGTTGTGCCATTTTGTTTTGCTATTTGTCTTTTTTTTTTGTTATTTAACATTTAATTTTCTTGTTTAAATTTGTATTATTTATGCATTTACTCTTCTTGTATAGACTACATTAGTAATTTTAAAGTTTAATCATTTTATATAATAAAAAAACACTTGACCTCTTACACTTGCACTCTATTCGTTTCCTAACTTCCCACCTTCTTATTAAAAATATATAATATACAGTGAGGTCAATAAGTATTTGATCACCCTGTGATTTTGCAAGTTCTCTTACTTAGAAATCATGGAG
>JAUMHE010000085.1:2002414-2013169 GCA_032359235.1 Enteromius mattozi | reverse complement strand
AAATGCACCTATGCTGAAAATTGTAGACCCCTCCATGATTTCTAAGTAAGAGAACTTTGCAAAATCACAGGGTGATCAAATACTTATTGACCTCACTGTATATTTCATAACGACACTGAATATCCATGCACTTAATATTAAAACACACACACACACACACACACACACACACAGTATATTTTAGTTTTTATTCCTAAAATAAAATAACTTTTAAAACACAAGTTCATATATATATATATATATATTTTTTTTTTTTTAAAGAGCTAATTTGGTCTTTAGTTGTTCTTAGAGTTGGTGCATGGGGTTGTATGTAGTCTGTGTCTGTTTCTCTTCATTGTCCTGTAGGTGTCGCTGTGATTCAATCTGTGCCAATAAGTGAACTCTTCCTCTCTCATACACACATAAAAGAAACACATAAGAAGCTGGTATAAAGACAGACCTGATAATCAGTGTCTTTCATTCTCTTTTGCACATTGAAATGCTGTGTGTGATGTTTATTTATTTAGAAATGTCATATTTGATTTTGCATGCATGTTGCAAACTTATTAAACTACGAAATGGCTTTTACAAATTTGCTTTAAAAGCAGCTTTGTAGCCGGAGTTAATCTAGCACAAAAGACACTGATTCCGAAGTCCACAGTTAAATGTGTGCGTAACTCGATCCCTGGAGTCTATCTCCTCCTCCTCTCTTGAAGTCGAGCCAAGACTGTCCTTCACATGGGACCCTCAGACACTCCCTCTCCCAGAGACCCTCAGTCCCACAACATATCGCTCCAGGGGCCTCAACTTGAAACCCTGTTGTAAACACGTGACGTCGAATCATGTTTGTGCACGCCAATGTAAAGCAAAACGATCTGATTTTAATAACTAACTCAATGTTAATCTAAAGTGAGTCAGTTTGACCTTGTTTGCATTATATAAGCACCTATTTGTTATTTAATGCTCACTGTAGCTGCATTTATTTGTTCAAAAATAGAAATACTACTATAATTGGAGTGATTTGTTGATTAATTAGTTGTCATATTTAATATGTAATAAAAGTTCAGTAATGATAAACACAAGACATGTAAGAGTCTGTATCCATTACTCATTTAATTAAAAACGATTCAAATAAAAATAACGTCCCATTTCTAATTGAGCAACAGCCCAATAGTGGAAAAGCCGCTTTAATATCTGCAACTCTGGGACAAATCAATGCATATTATAAGACAATGAAAGCGTTTTTGACCTTGCATGTTGTTGGGGACTCTAAAACCAAAATAGGAACCTTTCATTATCCATAATAGGGGCACGTTTAGCATAAGTTTCCATTTGATTGCTATTAAATCTCATTTCCATATAGGAGAAGCAATTAAAGATTTCTTATTTGTGATTTTTCCTTCCAAGTCGAGCATCTGAACTATCCAGGAACTTCTTGATTCCGCCGTTCATGCGGATGGATGGAATTTTTCTGTGCTCTGTTTGGCTCCAGCAAAGAGTATAGAAGCCCTCTTTGGCTCCAGTCAACTTTTAAAGCAGGACACTCCGTCTCCACGGCAACCAGGCGTCCAATCACTCGTCCAGCTGCAGATTAGTTCAGCAGTGGGGGGTTCGGAGGAGGAGAAAGACTCCGATGGGAAAGAGGGGAGGGAGGGGGGTCCTGGGGTGGAAAAGAGAATGAGAGCGGAGGAAGGCAGAAACACTGGGGAGAGATAAAGTCGCCTGCAGCTGGAGTTTGAGTCTCTCTGAGCGACTGCTGCTTCTCTTCTGCTCGCGGGCCGTTTGCAGGATACACGGGGACCGGCTGGGAAAAAAGAGGATTTAATCAGCCTAAGCGTGTGCTGGGGAAGGAAAAAAGAGGAAAGGGAGGAGAAGAAGGGAATAGCTGCTCAGATCATGAGAGTGGATGCCGTCTTTCCTGGGGTCAGATTTCACAAAATGAGGGACCACTGCATTACTGCAGAGCGCAAGCAACAGAGCAAGGTATGTGTGTGTGTGTGTGTGTGTGTGTGTGTAGGTTTGCTTAGCTATACTCCTGACAAAACTATAATTGCATTTGACAAAACCTCCCTCAGTGGTAAAAATGATTAGAAAATAGAGTAAATAATGTTTTTTTTTATTATTATAAAAACAAAAAAGATAAAAATACAAAAGTAGTTTGTAAACATATTGTAAAATGAAAACAGTAAAAAAAACATTATAAATAAATTATAAATATTATAAAATGAAAAAAAAAAATAAATAATTTGAAAGGGGTAGTCTGTAGTTACTGTTTGACAAAACCAAAATTATGTTTGACAAAACCCCAATTAATGGTAAAAAAAATAGAGTAAATAATGTTTTATTTATTTATTTATTTTTAAGGAAACTAATACAATAAAAATGAATTGTTTTTTAAATATATTTTAAAATGTAAACAAATAAAAAGCTTTTTAGGCATAATCTGTAGTTATTGTCTAAAAATACTTTAATTAATGTCTTCTATTTTAAAATAAATGCATTAATACATTACATAAAATTATTATGAAAAATGTTTCTCTTAGGAGTAGTTTTTTTTTTTTTAAATATATTAAAAAGTTTATTGTATTGTCATAAATTTGTGTATTGTGTGTTCAGTGTGCATTGTTTTCATTGGTCTTATATAAGAAGTTTAAAGTACTGCACAGTATTTTTGTAGTGGTTTGTGCTGGTTTGTTGTTTGCTCTAAGACTGAAAGTTGAACTAGTTGTGAGAAATGTGTGTTAATTGGTGCATTCCTGACTAAGAAGTGAGAGAGCAGATAGATAGAGCGTAATTGAATAAGTGCTGCAAGTCATTTCAGCCAAGTGAACAATAGCTCTGCTTCTCTACACAGCTGAAAGTAGAGAGAGATATAAACAAAGGAAATTCAGCCAAGCTGTATAAGAAACGTCCAAATGTGTTTGGCACTTTAATAACAGTCAGAGTTTTGATGTGTCGTCTCAAGGCATGACTTCATAATTCATAAACTATGCCAACGCCAAAAGAACTGAGAGTGTTGGATCTCTGGATAAATTCTAAAAAAAAAGATATTTTATGTCTATATTTGGTATTTCCTAGCAGAGAACATATTGTGAGTGGGATATTCCCATCTCTGTTGGCTCATGCTGTGACTCAGCCTCATGCTTTTATTTGCTGTTTAGGGCTAAAATGTTTTTGTTTTCGCAACACGGGATAAGAAATACCCATAATACTCATAATCCAATAGTCTTTCCAATATGACTCATCAGAAGCAAACATCAGTTCCAGTTAAGTTGTCAAACTGCAGACGCACAAAGACATATTGAGGCCCAAACAGAATCAGTTTAATGTTTAAATAGGGCTAATTTTGGTTCAATTTATTTTACATGATTAAATGTATAAAATAGTGAAAAATAGTCAAAGTATGTAATAAACAACTGCAAAGTAGGCCTCTTTCACGTAAATAAATAAATAAAGAAAAATAATTTCTGTGTAATTCATAAAACAATTTGTATGTACATATTAAGAGGCTGTTTACATGAAAAAAGTTTTCTCCTCATATTTTATGAATAAAGACCAATTTGTGAATGATGAGGGTTTTTTTCATTAGTTCTGAGTGATTACCAGAGCAGTGTGTGTGTGTGTGTGTGTATGTGTAGCAAAGGATTCTGGGTAGGAGCCTTTGAATGCAGACCTGTTTGTTTGGCTCTGGTCTGTGACTAATAGCTCACTCTAAATGACTCTAATAAATAGTCACAAAGGATGGCCAAAGGATGAGTTCAGTGAAGAAAGAGTGCAGTTGAGTGAGCCGACAGGAGGACATTTTTCCATCTGCCTTGTTTATTGGAAACCTTTGGAACTGAACACGGGATTTGGTTTTTGGTGCTGCTTACCTGTGGAAAACCCGTCTGGAGTTGTTTTTAGCATGTTGCTAGGGTGTTTTGGGTGGTTGCTAGGCTGTTGCTATGGTGGTATTTAATGGTCTCAGTGAAAAGTGTCCATCCTCAAGTGGTTTTTAGCATGTTATCGCAGGGTCCTATATGAAATCTGTTCTATATTTTTCCAAATTCTGTTTTTATTTTCTGGATTACGTTTTATTCCCATTATATTTTGGGAAACACTTTATGTTTTTAAGGTTAAAGGTTAGTTGCTTATTAGTATGTATGTTACTACAATATCAGCCATTTATTAGTGCTAATTAAGCACATATTAATGTCTTATTCTACATCCTGTGCTGAAAAAAAATTACCAGTGCAACCAGTGCAAAAAGTTAGTCTAGAGCCCTGTATAACACTGTGCAAGTGGTTTTTGGATATTTTATAACAAAAATCTTACATATTGTGCCTTTAATAATGGTTAAATTAAATTCTAATAGTCAAAAAGCATGCCTAATTATTTGAAATCATGAAACATAAAATATTAAAGAGCAATTTATTAAAGTTTAACAACAACAAAAAAAAATTAAGGCCCCATGGATTTTTTCCTCAAATTTAGTTGCATTTTTACCAAATATTTTAAATAAATATTAATAATCAAAAACATCTCTAACTGATAGATTTTTATAAATAATAATAATATTAATTGTGTTCTGTATTTTTTTTTTATTATTATTAAACTCTGGTAAATAATTTTCTGTTAAATATTCTAAAAAAAAACATTAGCAGTAGTACGTTACATAAGAAATATATTTCTGTCACGGTTTCCTCAAGTTAAACCAAACTTTTATTTTGATAGGTTGCTGTGTGGACCTTTATGTTCCTGTTTTTATATAATATGAATATGATATGATATGTTCTGAGTGGTCACTAGCTGGATGAACATATCAGTGCCATCAAAATGTTTAGTCATGTTGTCAGTATAACTGTACTGAAATGCAGAAAGCTGCAATTCTTATGTATGTCATATATCCATTTTAAGGTAAAAATGTACACATTACTGTATGTGGGATATTGATTAAAAGAGACTATTATTGAGGACATGTTTGATCTGGCAATATTTAGCTGCATCCTTCAGTTATTGTTAGACAACATGGTCCACAATTGTGGTCCTTATTTCATCTGATATACACTTCTGTCTTTGGCCTCTTCTGCCTCTTCCTCTTTTTTGCCTCTGTGCCCTTCCATCAAGCATTCTTACTCCTCTTCTTCCTCTCGGCTGTTGACCCTGATTGTTCATCCATCATCAGAATTTGTAACTCTTGTGTTGTCCTCTGTCTATATATGTTTACCAGACAGGAGATTCATGAGATGCACCTTTGAGCTATTTCAGAGAACTGGTTCATAACTGGTTGATCTGTATTCTCTTCATTAGTGAAAGTCAAGATTCACTTGCACAGTTCATGGCAAATTTACAAAAAAGTCTAATAGAACTGTGTAGAAAGAATGTTGGACAGTTTATGACAACTGGATCAACAATTTTGCATTATACAATAAACTAAGGTTTTGAGGGGTAAGATTATAGCAGAGAACTATATAATAAATTTTGAGCAACATGATATTAGCAACTGAAAATGTAGGAAACCCCAGACAAATGCACAAATGTACACTGCTTTTATATTGTGCACAAGTGATTAGATGATGTGGAAGTTGAAGTAGTTTTGAAAATTTCATTTCTGACCTGAAAAATGCACCAAAGCCACTGAGAAAAACTGTAAAGTCGACAGTCTTTGTGTGCGATTTCCTGTGACATGGTAATAGACATCTGTCTCTATTGTACTGCGTTTGCAGAAATGTCACACACATGTAAATGCATCCTACGACAGGCCAGATGCTTCAGTCTAAGCATGATGTCTTTCTGTCAGCAAAACCCTACTAGTTTACAGTCAGAGCTGGGTAGATTACTTAGAAATTGTAGTTACTGATTCCAAATTACATGACAAAGATTGCAAAAATTTTGGATGAGAATTTCTGACTTTTCGTAAAAAATAATAATATTTTTGTTACAAAAACCCATCGATCTGCTTCAGAAGACATGTAAAAAAATTATTTTAACGGTACAAAACTGTGTAAATGCTATGGTAAAAACCTGTTAAATGGTTAATGGTAAATTCCTGTAATATTTACTGGGAAAAACCGTAAACTGACATTCCCAGAATTCCCTGCATTGGGTTTCAAATTTTGTTTGAATTTGATGTTTTTTCTTTTAAATAACTATGTTTCTTCTTAGTTCTTTCTTATCAGTTTTGTTTATTAGGGTTGTGTGTTACATGTAATGTTGTTAAATGAATGTTTATTGCATATTTCAGTTTAATGAGTCACCGTGATGGTGTTTAGTGTTTGTGTGAATGACACTGAGCTCCTTCTACATATGTTTATACTTAAAAAACTTGCGTGTGGTGGGCTTTGGTTCATCATGTGACTTTCTCATCACCACCTGCATTTGGTAGTTATCAGTGTATTTCAAAGATACATAACAGATTTCAGTACTTTAATAGGTTGTTATAGTAACATATCTGTTAATGAATTTACGGTATTTAACTGTAAATTGAATTTAAAACTGAACCTGAAATGTTGTTACTGTATTTTTTATGGTCGAATTTCAGCAACCACAGCTGCCGTTTTTTTATCGTACATTTTTACAGATTTTTTTTTACAGTGTGTGTGTTAAACCCCCCGAAGTGTATAGGTTAGTTTTACGATGGATATATACGATTTATGGAGCTTCAAAATAATGGCCACCACCCACCAGCATTACCAAGCTTGGAAGATACATTTTTAAAAAACTCTGACTGTGTTAGTCTGAAAGAAGACAGTCATATACACATAGGATGGCTTAGGGGTTGAGTAAAATATGGGGTAATTTTCACTTTTGAGTAAACTATTCCTTTAAGGTTACCTAATATAAAGTCACCAAAAAGTCTTTTAAAATGTAATCTAACTGCGAGTACTTAATTTTTGGAATATGATTACGTAATCCAGAATACTTGTAATCAGTTGCTACCTAACATTCAGGAAGGTCTCCTTACTATGATGAACGTCTCGTCTCCACAGCAACACCTGGAGAATGCACCCCACGGAGCGTGTGAGGGAATTCTGGCTGCTCAGGATTCCGTGAGCTCCGGGGCTTTGTTTTGGAGTTTAAGGGAACGGACCACAGATGCTGTGATTACTGACCTCCACCCCTTCTCCTCCTTCCCGTCTTTCTTCTCTGTAACCCTCCTTCTTTTATAACTCTTGAGATTCCAGCCCCCACTCCTTAAGGAGCCGTGCCTGCAAGCTGTCGCTCCGATGCCGTCTCCGTCAAGGTTCAGTGGTTTTTGTAGCACTCAAGAAGAGAAAGACAGAGCAGACTTCAAGGTTGTAACAGCCAATGAAGGGTTTCAGGAGCTATTCCAGCAAGGGAATAAAGTGTTTAGCTAAATGCACCACCAGTTTAAAGGTAGAGTTCACCTAAAACAGGAATCTGTGTCGTTGTTTACTCAACCAAATGCCATTCCGAAAATTCCAATCTCCAAAATGACAAAGATAGTCCAGTCATACACTAACTTGGTTTTTCTTGGTTTAAGTTGTTATCCATCTGTCTTAAAACTCACTTGTACTTCCTTATGTTTAAACTAGTGCTGTCAAATGATTAATCGCATCAAAAAGAAAAGTTTTTGTTTACATAATATATATGAAGACACACACATACAGCATATGTTTTGAAAATATTTACACGCGTTTGCATGGATATATTTATATTCATATAATTCATATATAAGTATATTTAATGTATAAATGTAACATTTTTCTTAAATATATACATACATGTGTATGTATATATACATACTAAATATGTATATATGGATGTGATTAATAGTTTGACAGCACTAGTCTAAACCTACCAACAACTAATAGCATTTAAATCTGGTCCAACTCTTCATGCAAAATATTTAAATGTACGTTGGCTATGAAAACCTCAGTCTGTTATGATATGAAGTTATGACTTCAGAATGCTTGAAAATATAGTGCACAAGGATGCTTTTTTGTCTTTTTTTTATAATTTTATATGCTATGGCCATGGTGCATTTAATATAACATCCTAGTAAACATTCTGTACAATATCTCCTTTCGTGTTTGACAGAAGAAAGAAACAGGCTTGGAATTAAATGAGAGGGGAGTGAATAGTGACAATTAATTGAAATTATAGGGTGGGCTGACTTTGTTCAGAGGACATGAAAAGAAGAAATTTACTCAAAAGATGCACTTCATTTCATCCATCAACCATTAAAAGATCAACTTGCATTCCTCAGTTAACTTTGTCTTTATGTCTTAATGGCCAGCCTCCAGCTGATGACATGTGATTTGTTCAAAGATAAGGGATGTGATGTGGAAGTGTCATGGAGTTTGTGAAGACGACAGGAAGGAAATAAAAAGGAGAATGTGGGTGAGGCTGAGTAAAACAATCCATTCTTCCCCATCTGGAACGTGGGATGTTTTTTCTTCCTTTTCTAGCGGGGGTGGTTTAAAATACCTCTTTACCTTCTAAAACTCTTTAATACTGCCTCTCTCGCTCACTCTTTCGTCGCTTTGCACACATCCAATCTGCAACCAATTATGGCGCTTTGGAACCAGCAAACCATCCAAGATGTGCAGCCCAAAGGCCCTTTCACATGACTCAATGTTCACCAATTCATTGAACCCTCAGAGCGTCAGGCTGCTTGTTACTGCATTTCTAACTGGTCAAGCACTTTCATGCAATGCTCAAGTCATTCAACTTTGCGCAATGTTTGCGTATCAGCTTTAAAAAAGGGAGGAGAAAGCACTTTGTTGATTATTTGGTAGAATCTAGTCAAATTTGACATATGGAGAGATAACATGCCTTCATTTTTAAAAACAATGAACAAGCTTCTCAAAGTAAGAAAATAAGCCCCAGACTTACGGCTCTAGTATTGGGAGGCTGGTTGATGTCAGATGTAAAATGTGCTTCTTAATGGAGCGCCAGTTGACATCCTCTTCTGTTGAGAGACAAATAGACATAATGAAACTAATGGCTTATAATTACTCAGTATGTAAAGACCTCAATTCAACCTGTTTAGCACACCAGACCTGCCATGTTCACTCTTAAATGGAAGGGTATCATTAAGTCATTAGTTTTACATTCAGCACGACTGACAGGTTCGTGTTTTTTCTCACCCACTGCCTGAGCATCAAAGCTCTTTTTACCTGTCAGAGGTGTTTTAGGTAATGTGAGTTACACATTTTGTCTGTCTGTGCAGGTGGAGACACACCTGGCCGAGTTTTCGCACAATGCTTTAGTTGTTACAGTCGCCCTCAAACACACTGCCTGGTATGTACATGCACAGCTTTGATAATTCATCCTGTATCAGGTTCTCACTTCAGAAGAATACCCTTTCTGCATTTTTGAGGGAAAGCATCTTATTTGAGTGCTTAGAATAACAGGGTGATGTCTAGACATCACCGTACCTTTGTTGTGCACAAAGTCTTGGGACATTCGCATGCTAATTATTATGTTGTTTTTATGTGCAGAAAAGAGTTTTACAGCAAAGTTTAACTTCTAGACACTATTAATTTCAGGGCCTTGAAGAGGGAAAGATGTTTGTGTTGGGAATGTTTCAGCGGAACATTAGCAAATTGTAACTGAAGGCAAAGTTGTGGGAAAAAATTGGCAGGAGCGCTTTGGATATGCTAACCAACTTGGCTGTGCAGAATGTACACAAGAACTTTTTGAATATGAATGCCTATCTTCTACTCCAGGGAGCAATCCTACCCTGACAATCATGGAAATATCTGTGATCTAACACCCGGTGATGCATTAAAGTGAAGGTTTGCAGAGGAACATTCTGGATCTTCTTGAGTTCTTGTATTACAAGGGAAAACCACAGAATTTCCAAAAACTGTTCTTTTTCTGGGAGCCATGTGGCTGAGCTTCTGTTTTTGTCCCTGTCAGTTGAACAACTTATATCTTGGAAAATTTCATAGGAAGGATGAGATCATTGAGAGGTCACCATGTTAGGTCAGATCGTGATAAGATGATGCACTTCTTTCTCTCCCAGAGCTGTGAAGTATCCTGAGGATGCAGAGTGAAGAAATAGATGACTTTTGGAGGCTGTGGTTTTTGGGAGATTTAGAATCCTTACCCAGAATCCGCTTGAAATGGATATCTGTTGTAGCAAAACGCAGTAGAAGTGTTCCATTTCTGACTGATTTGAGAGCAGTCGTTTTGGTCTCCCGTAGGAATTGCAATACTAATCTGTGATCAAGGTGGTAGTCCTCGATCAGTGCAACTCATGGTGGCCCTCATGCTCACATACCGGAACTTTTTCTCCGCTCTTGGTTTGACTCAAAGCCAGATCTCCAGTTACACTTCCTGTTTTCCCTCACGCTTCTGTGGTTCCGCCTGACCATTCCCACCGGCCCTACGCTCCTCAGCACAGACAGATTCCTACAATTCCCTGCGCTATTCCCATCGGAGTACTGTGTGGCGAGAGCTTGGGAAAGTCCTCTTCCGGAGTCAACGATCCACCAAGCAACAGAGCCTCTTGTTTCTCTCTCCACCTCCTCTCTTTCTTTCCCTTCTTTTTTTGCCCTCAGCTCGCTCTCAAAATCAACATTTCCAGAGTGAATGTAAACCAAACCGCCAGAGTGATGGAGTCTAAATGAAGGTCTGAAAGTTTTCACGACCTTCAGTAACATTAGCAATCCAAGGAAATGCATACATTGGTTTTCCTCTTCAGATCAAAATCATATGGGCTCCTCCATGATTTCTACCATTATTTAATGGACAGGGTTCGTACGGTCATGAAAAACCTGGAAAAGTCATGGAATTTTAAAATAGCAATTTCCAGGCCTGGAAAAG
>JAUMHE010000085.1:1980845-2002314 GCA_032359235.1 Enteromius mattozi | reverse complement strand
GAATATTTACCTTTAAGTCATGGAAAAGTCATGGAAAAGTCATGGAAATGTAATAGTAAAAATGTGTACGAACCCTGAATGGATATTTATTGAGACCTCTTTAATAGATATTGTTTCTTCTCATAGATGGGTGTACGATGACATGAAGCAACAATGGACTCTTGTTTTTGCAGTCTCAAACTCTTCTCAGCTTTGCCAAGATATTAAAATCTGTAACTTAAACACTGATGCATAGCATACCTCAAATCCTCTGGTCTTAAGTCATATCGAGATCTCTCACAATGCATTGCATGCTTCTTGGCAGTCCTGACCACTGAGATCTCTTTTGAGGAGATTATTGGGATCCTTTTTTTTTAAAGAGAAACAGAAAAGTGAAAGTCTCCAGTTGCATATTGTTGACTAGTAGAAAGAATTGAGACCTCTTTGGTGATTTTTCCTTTTCCAGGGGGAATATGATCAAACCAACTCGCTTAAATTAGATCAAGATTTGATTGCAGACTAGAATACTTAACAAATCTGAGCACATCGTGAGACATTGTTGAGGAGACACATGTGAGCTTACTGGGGTCTCCTTCTCCACAGATTCCACTTCCTGTTATCTCCCTTCCTGTGTGACTATCTGTCCATGATGTCGCCCCTAAGCTAACGCTTGCATAAACAAGAAAATAACAGTTTGTCATGCCGTTTTCTCCCTTGAGGTCTCCAGGGCCTAAAGTGTTGCTCGGTTGGTCATATGGTTCTGTCCTAAAACCATAATTACAACTTCCACGGTTTCACTGTGCTCATTTGACCCAAGCAAATGTAAACAACCATCATCATCATCCTCCACGTCCTGGAACAGTATCATTAACAATAAGTAATTTGATATTATTGTAATGTTTTACAATCCTGACACCGCAACAACAGGGAACATAGTTGCAATTCAAACACACAACAATTCACAGTGAGATTATGTTTGGAAGGCCCTGATAGGGGGTCACAAACATATATGTAGGAATTGTTTACTATATCCTCTCCACTTCCTGTCTCTTTCTGTGGTTGGCCTAGAATTGTTCCTGTCTGAAGCTTGTCCTCTCCCACAGAGGACAACAATGGCAAAGCAGTAAATGTAGCGTGTCGTTTCTTGTGTGTGTGTGTTTCTAGACATAGCCTATATACAGTGGCCCAGTAGTGCACAACACAATAAACAGCCTTAGTACAATGAAATTAACACTGCACAGTAAAAAAAAGGCGCAATGCATCAAAATTAGCACAACACAAAGAATCTGCAACACAGTACAATCTTCAAAGCACAAAGAAAGCAAGTGTAAACACAGTGAAATTAGCAAAACACAATGGAAAAAAGCAACAACAGAGAGAAATAAGAACAACACAACAGAAACAAGTCACAACACAATGATAACAAGCTGCAACGCAACTAAATGAGCAAATCACAATGTAAACAAGTCGCATTACAACGAAAACAAGCCTCAACACAATGAAATAAGCACATCACAATGGAAACGAGGCACATTACAATGAAAACAAGCCACAATGCAACGAAATTAGCATGTAACAATGGGAACGATTCACAATACGATGAATACAAGCCACAATATAAATAGCCTCAATGCAACAAAATTATCACATCACAACGAAAACAAGCCGCAATGCAACGGAAAATTGGGGTATGATATTTTGGTCGTGGATGATAAAAATGTCTCCACAATCTGCTTTCAAAGAAATATCGTAGTATTGTGCTACAGTGCACATTCTGTCAGTTGCTGGTCTGACACCTAGCTTTGCTGGTTTCACGCGCTGTTCTGATGTGCGCTTCTTCTGAGCACATACTGTACACCTGAAATGCATGCACTTAAAAAGCCTGTTAAACAGTTGCTGATTACTAAGTTATCTTTTGAGCTAATACTGTCAAAACCACAAAACATAAGTTGTGAAGATTGTGTTGTGTTATGAATTGCTGGGCCTTCATAGTTATGGGTGGTTGCCAAAGCATTGCTATTGGTTATAAACTGAATACCGGTGTTTATTTTCTTATGATATGAATTTTCAAAATACCGCAATACCGGTATATGTCATTTAAACAACATTCAGAGCATGAAACAGTTTAAAAGGGGCTCTATTTTCACTGTTGCACTTTGGGAACAGCTGTATGTGTTACTAAGCGTGAAAGTGCTGAAACTGAAGCTGTAGAACTACTAGAACGTGGCCACAAATATCCACCTCCATCAGCTCCCGCACGTCTCATACACACGAGCGCCACTTCAGCACTAGATTTAGCAATTATATTCTTTTTTCATACAATATACATACAGACAAACATAGCAACTTTTTAAAAAAATAAACCTTAGTTATGGTTCGGTTGGAAGATATCACCAGTACTGCCCCGCGAGCGCGAGCTCTGACTCTTCACTGCATCGCAAAATGATTCGAAGCGCTCCAATCGAATCACAAATCGCAAATCATTTGATTCAGAATAAATACCGTTGTATACCATGAAAAGGGCATAATTTTGAAAACTACAGTGATATAAATTTTTGGTCATACCGCCCAGCACTAATTGTCTGTTTAGGATGAATGCTATGCTGTTACTACGTGGTTGCTAGTGTGTAATGAGTGGTTGCCAGGGTGTTGCTAAGGTTTATTATGGGTAGTTGGATATGCATAAGGTGTTACGTGCATAATTGTGGTTTCCAGGGTGTTTGTGGGGGGTTGTCATCATGTTGCTAGGGTGTTAATATTGGTTGCTAGTGCGTTACTATGAGGTCGTTAGGGTTTTTAGTGGTTGCGAAGAAATCTCACAGGAATCTCAGCTGATTTCTGCAAGTTTTTACCCCAAAAACAAAGGAAAGAATGCAGTTTCATGCTCATTCTGTTTCATTAGGTTCAGGTTGTTTTTTCTTCTTCTTCACTTTTTTGCTTCCTTAATTAGCAAGCATCTGAGTTATTTGGCAGATTTACTGAGTATGTTTTCCGGTTTGTGTCAGCAAAATCTAAACCTACAAACAGGAAAGTCAGAGAATGAAGTGCAAACGTGTTTGTGCTTTGGCTTCGGACTCTCAGTGTCGGTGACTGCCAAGCTGTCTTCTCTCTGTGGAAATCACACATCTATCTCTCGCTTTCTGAGAAGTGCAGGGTGCATGATGTCATCGGTTTGAGGGCCCTCAGGGCCACAGCCGAGTGAAAGCTTTATGAGAAGCAGCTGGAACGAGGAGGAGAAACACTGAGTTAAAGCTGGCTCTCAGGTCACTGGAGTGCTGAACACCAGCGTTCGTGACACATCACAGCCTGAAAAACATTCCATTAAGAGCCATTTCATCACTGTGCTACATTCAAAACATAAAACCATACAAATATGGCATTATTTATTCACCCTTGTGTTGTTCCAAATGACTGATCTTCTTTTGTCGAATGCAAAATAGTACATTTTAATAATGCACTCTTACATTCAGTAAGGTAGACTGAGGCTATGCAAAACTTTGCAAAAGCATAAGATAAGCTATATGCAATACATTTAATATTTGGTACGCATGAGTACTGAAAAAATATGCATGAGTGGAACTTCATTGGAAACTTTCGGTTTTATATATAGTTACTTTTAGATGAAAAACAAAGTCGCATGTCATTTTTTTAAAGGAAATTCAAGCATTTTTGGTGCTCTTTTTTGGCGATGTAAAAACAGCTTCTCAAACAGTCACCCTAACATTTCCTTTTATCTTCTTCTGAAGAAAGCAAGTCGTGAAAGTTTGGAAAGTTTGGAGAGTGAGTGAATGATGACAAAAGTATGTTTTCGAACGCCATCCCTTTCATTGAGCGCTCAGACCTGTGTTTGTAAGTCACCACGCACGATTCTGGAGCACTCTCGTTGACGTCATGCAGGAAAACGGCGGCTCTGACCTGCCCTTTGTGAATCTGACCCTTTGTTTGCATGTGTGTGTTCATGAGTACGTGCTGCATGTCCCATATGAAACCCTCCTACAGTCTGGCTACGCTGCAGGGTTTGGCTCGCTAGGCTTGATCAGAGCAAGAGAGAAAAAAAAGATCAGATTTATAGCTAAACGCAGATGGTCTTCTATTTCCACGAGGTCGCCTCACACACACTCACATTTTTACACGTCGTTCCACTAGTATAATGCTGTTATGTACAAAAAATGGGGCGAATCTGGATTCTTTTGTTGAATCCAAGGGGATTTGCCAGGTTAATAACTGCTCCACACACAGACATTAACTTTTATTGTTCTGAATTTACGTTAATTATTCATGTTTTCAAAAAATGACATGCATTTCTTTTTGCAGTTGACAAAAGTTTTGTGCAGCATTTTAATTTTTGCAGCTAAATGCATCGTGTCCATACTGATACATTTCATTGTGCATGGATGCACAAAAAAGTTAATATAGCTCGAAATTTCACAGTATTATAAATGTAATTGTTTTGCAAGAGGAAAGATTCATTTAATAGAGCAATCTTAAATTTAATTAGGTTTAAATTTTATAATAATAATAGTAATAATTATCATAATTACTTTTATATAATTAATTTTATTTTATATTATTTAACATTTTATATTATATTTTAATTCTTAATTTTAAATAGCAATTACTATTTATTCTATTTTTTCTATTTTACACATTTTAATTTCTTTTAAATTACAGTTGTATTTTTAATATTTAATTACATTTAATTTGTGTATTTCAAACATTTGAGTTGGTTTAAGAGGTCGTAAGCATAACAAAACAAGCAAGCAAACTATCTGTAACTAACATGTTTACTCAGCAGCAGTTATCACAAAGCTTTTTCTGGTCTGCCAGAAAGAACCTTTTTCTGTGTTCTTGAAGTTAATAAGCACAGATTGTGTCCACTCTTCCTCTGTATCTGGTCTGTGTGTCTCTGGAATGATAAAGATCTGCTGTTGGGGGCTGTTAGTCGCTTGCATAACGTTACTGATAGCTACTGATGGCCGAAGCCTGACCCTCACCATCCTTCACTCATAAGATCTCCTAACAGCATTGGAATCTAAGTGCATTAAGGAATCTTAGGGCTCCTCTAGTTTGATCCAATCCTCTTTCTGTTCAGAACAATGAACTTCTTGTCATCCAATCAGCTGATGGGCATCAGGTCAGGGGGCGGGACAGATAAAGGTCCTTCGGGTCATATGGAGTTTTTTATTGGCCAGAACAGATGGCTTACTTTCTTCATGTCACGCTTTATCTCACAGAGGTCACGTTTAACAATAGTCAAGAGAACAAAGACACTGAAAAGACCCTAAAATTACGGTTACTGTTTGTGGCTGTCAGGATGGTTCTGTTTGCTCAAACTTGTTTGGTCAGTGATCTAAACAAACTCTAAACACTATGTATGCATCGATTCAAATCATATAGCTTGTTCATGCAGATGCAAAATGATGTATAAGTGCTATTTAACACCTTGGCTTGCTATAGATTATTGCTCTACATTTATGCCATGCTCAAACTTTGGTTCTTCACTTTCATTTTTCTCTCTCTTTGCATTTTTAGAAAGAGAAAGAGAGGGGGAGGGAGGGCAGGGGAATGCTGATGTTGCTCCGCAAACATGTGACTCGACACACACACACACACACAGCTGAAAATCATTTAGGACTGCAGGTCAGCCGAGAGAGAAAAGAACAAACTAAAGAGAAAAAAAAGATAGAAACAAAGCAAAGATAGATGGATTGATGAATAGATTATACCTTTTTTTTTGTTTGTTTGGAAGTAATTTTACATGATAATAGCATTACGTGATAAGTTTTAATAATAAAAATCCATTTAAATTATTTAGTTTTAATAAGAATAATGATAGTAATTTTACATAAAAGTTTGCTTAATTTAAATTATGTTTCTTTTTGTTTAAGTTACAATTAAATTCAGTTATTTTATCATATTTGGGAAATGTAGATATGTACCATGGTTATACCTTGTTTTATAGATAAAAGATAAGGCCCTAATGTAGGCTAATCTATCAAAGTACCATGACATATAATAATAATAACAATAGTAATTGTTTTTTTAAATAATTATATTTGAAAGATTTAGATTTTTATATATATTTTTTCTACTTCAATTATTAATTTTAACTTACAATTTTATTCAGTTATTTTATGCAATTTGGTGTTATATACAATATCTTGGTAATACTTTGTTTTATAAATAAAAGTTTAAGGTAGGCTGTCTGTCAAAGTGCTATTAATATTAAATTAAGAATTAGTATTAAATACAATTTAATGTAATTTTTTTTATTTTAGATGTTATTTTATTTTAATTATTTATTTATTTATTTATTGTATTTTCCCCTGGCAGTCAGGTCTTCTGCAGTTTAATACCAGCAGTTTTGGATGGCTAATCAAAATAAAATGGCTGAAAGTGTGAAACTCCACAGCACAACAACACTCTCATTATCGCTCTTGGCCAGCGCTCAGAAAAACAGGCGATGATGCCAAGAAACACTCGCCCACAGATAGATCAACACATTGAGTATACCACTGGAGCCCAATGACACACCAAAGGCCTAATCGCTGACACGAGGCAACATGGAAGTCTCGAAATAGCACAATTTGGTAACCCTTACGTCATCTGAGCTAGAGAGGAAGGTTTTTATGGCCGGCTCCAGCGGTGGCAGAATGCTGGGAATGTGGGTTAATCGTGGAGCTCTTGCACATGTGGAATGGCGCTCGCCGAACATGGGACCAGATGGGGTTCGTTTATGTTGCACCACCGCTTGTGTCCCGTGGACATTGTCATACTTCCGTTTGGCAGAACAAAAAGACCAGACGCACACGTACACGCTTGACAATCCTCTACAAATGTGCTGGTTAAGTGGTAACACCTGTGGCGAGGGTCCGGATTGCTTGACAACAGTCCCGACTGCTTAGCAAGTTCTTTATTGGGTGGTCGATAATTACTGGCTCCTTTAAAACACTGAGCAGAGAAATAAGAGGTCACAGGTCACATCAAGACAACCCTTCCCTTTTTTCTTGTCTGTTTGGTCTCCTTCTTTTGAAATTGTAAACTTTTTGACCGGTCATTTATGTCAAACAGTGCAGGACAAGTTACATTGATTTTGCTGTTTGATAAATGGATGACTACTGTAAATGTGCAATATTTCTTAATCACATGGAATGTGATTGTTTTGATATTTACTATGGAGTTAAATGAATTCCATATGCAGATAGCATAATATGTGCATGGTAAAACCATAGCATACATCCATTGAACCATGTTATAACCACAATATAACAATATATAAAAACAATTATATATTTATGTCTGTTTGTGTTTGTAGGATGCCGTCTGCTAGCACCATGACTGGCGGGAGAGCACTACTGCTCTGTACTAACACAGAGGACTGCATCTACCAATCAGCAAACGGGTATGTACATTTCTAGTGTTTCAAGAACTGACATGATGTATTACGTAATATAGGTTTAATATAGATGGTATTCCAGCAATCTCTAGACTGTTTTCTCGGGATGACTTGTAGTGTTTCTATTTGTGAGTTGTTTTTAATAAAAGCACTTGCTAAATTAATAGCCTAGATGTTATTCTAAGTTCATAAGAATTTTTAGTCCATGCTTAAGAAATTTCCCGGCAAACAGACTGTGCCACATCCCTCATACACCAAACATGTCCGGTAACGTTAACACTGATAGACTTTATAAACATCCCCAGGTGGAATATTAAGGGTGATTTTGGGACAAGCCTAACTGTGAAAGTTATTTTTACTGAGAGCTAATTAAACTCCTTTGGCACTGCCAACCCCTGGTGGTTTGGAATGCCACAGTGTGTTAGTACAAGCTTTAAAACCTGCAGAAAAATGGGCGAAATGAGCGAGCTCGTTTTAATGAAGCCTTGTCGGTAAAGTGAGTATCTTCAGCCAGATCCTGAGCAAACATGGTCAAAGTAGAGAAAACTTTGCTATCATCAAATGCTATTTCCTCTGGGTTACAATGTCCCCATTCACAACCCCGTTAGATCATCTTGATGAGAAGACCTTGGCTTCTATCCTGGGTGATGATGGATGATGTACTATCTAAGAGTTTGAGCAGGCCTATTCCTGAAGAGACAATCACATATTTTGTCCTACACACTCCTTATTTTCCTCTTTCCTAACTCTTCTCACCCCCTGTCTCTCCCTCATTCCCTTTTTCTCTTGCTTCTTTTCTTCGGGGCTTTGGAGCCTGACCTACTTTTTCCTCTTGGCTGCCTCGAGCTTCATGAAATGAGATACATTAGCCAGTAAGAAAGAAAAAAAAACATGCCAAAAGAAAGTTGTTGAAAGTTTATTTGAATTATCTGAGAGCCAACACTTTGTATTTGAAAAGAGGAATCACTGTTTGGAGGCATAATGGACAAGATATTCTTATATGAAATTCTGTGAAGTTTAGCATGAACACAAAGTTTGTAGATTCATATTTCCTCTGATTGTTTGTTGGCGCAGTGTCATTGGATGAAATCCAAGGATGTGTTTATGAGCCAGTTAAAGAAAGAGTAAGATGCACGACTGTCCCTTGAACTTTGCCCTGTTGGTGGAAGCTCGTTTGGTCAAACGTTCACAGAGGAGTTTTGTTTTCAGATGGACTTGAGGCAAAACCATAACCTTCATTTCGATGCGCTGATGAATTCATTTGTGTAGTGAAAGGCTTGTGTTTTCTGTCCGCAGAGGAAAGAAGACATGCTGACTGCAAGTCCATCTGCATCTCATTTGAACTTTTTTTAAAAATGTAAAAACTTGTTTTAATTCATTGTACCATTAAAAGTCTAGACAACGCAATTAATACCAAAGTGGAAACTCTGAACACTTTTGGTTTATGCTGAATACTGTCTAAATAAGTAGACTGGTTTGAGTATAATTTGGTGGTTACAAGATTTTGGTAATTGGTAATTCTGAAAATGCAATTTTGAATGAATCATGCTTTGAAACGTGACCTTTAAATGCATGGACTCTATAATTGCTATCTAATCACTTAATGACTGTCAGACACTCTTGATGTCTTTAGCATCTTTCCTGTGGTCTCTTCAGGCTCCACTGCTGCGGATTGAAGCTTGACCAGGCCCAATCTGTGGTACTTCAGCGGTCAGACCTGTGTGGGGTCGGGGACAGTCTCTCGTCTCTGAACATCAACCGAAGCCCAGGAGACAACATCATGCTTGCCCACAAGAGTCCCTCCAATCCTCGGCCCATTGAAAATGGTCTGGGTGGTTGCAGCAAGTCCCCCAAGACTCCCTTAGGACTTAAAAGCACTGCCAGTATTCGGGACAAGATATCCCAGTGGGAAGGTAAAACAGAGACCACCGGGTCAAACGTCCAAGCAGTGGGAATGAAGGAGACTGAAGTTGGAAAGAAGAAGGTACAGCCGGAAATACAAAGGAGAGACAGTAAGCGACTTTCCAACTGGGAGAGACAGAACTGTGGCAAAGAGAATGGGAGTAATTTCGGAGAACCTTTGCACACTTCTGAGGGACCTGTGAAGGAAAAGGAATGGATTTTGGACAAAGCCCCATTGGGGAAAACAACAGAGACTGGTCAGGATAAAAAGTTGGTATTGACGCACATTAAAAAACTTGAGCAAGCGATGAAGGAGACTCCTTCCAAATCATCCTTGTCTATGCCAGGCAATTATTTCTGCCCAGCTTCCAAAGAGGAGCAGGAAGAAGCAGAGAAGAGGCCCGCGGAGCCAATCTTTGGGACTCTGGATGTTGTGAGATCCGTCAGCCGAATTCGAAGTCGGGACTCTGAAAACGTCTACAGCGAACCTGGAGCTCCTTCCATTAACCCTTTACCAAAACCCCAAAGAACCTTTCAACACCACACACAGACAAACAACCCTGCGGCCAACCATGGTTTCATCAAGGGTAAACGAAATCTCCCCCCTTTACCTTCCATACCTCCTCCACCCCTTCCATCCTGTCCTCCACCACAAGGGATCTGTAGAAGACCATCCGGGCGAGCTCGGGACATTAATAACAGGTAAGAAGACTGATATTTCTTACCAGTGTCACTTAAAGGATTATTTGAAGGATTGGATTGTGTCTGGTGCATTTGTACCTTACTTGTGTATCTAACCAATCTACTTGGTCACCATCTTTGTGTTGTCTATTTCCAATCTTGCACAACTCGTGCAAACTCCTATGTATTTGAAATGGAATGACTGCATACTCCAAAAGTGTTGGCCAAGTCACCAATACAGTCTGACTAAAATTGCATCATAAATTTAACTTCTTTAGTTCAAAGCTAAATCAATCATGTGCATAAAATCCAGGCAATGCCTTTTTTTCAAGTATCTTGTCTACTCCTTAAACTATTTCAGCCTAATGTGAGGGCTAATTTTAAGACTGTTCAGTGAATCATCAGTAGCACCTTTCTTCAATCCACCTTTCGGAATTTTTGATGTATTACTTTGGAAGCATTATAGATCTATACAGTGAATTTATCCAGATTTAAAAACCCATAATTCCTCATCTCATATTGCTGTTTGTAGAGCAACCATTCCATACGTTGACATGCTAGCTGGAGAAACGGCACGTGGGCTGAAAAAAACTCACAAATTTAGTAGCCTGCCGTCTGATTTTTATGTCACACTAATAAATCTTTTGAAACCAAGACTCCTCTAAAGGATTACCATCCTCAGTCTTTATGGGGATGCTGTTTTAATGGTACTATTTATCAGTCTAGTCCATCTATAAAAAAAATGTTTAACTTAGTGACGCAATCTTAATCTTGAGGCCTGGGGGTTGAGGGGGTCTGTTTTTAATCCAAGATTATGCAAAAATCCAATCCTTTAAGTCTTGTTGTTCCAGTGGACCTTCAGTTCTTCAATTTCCTGTGGACATAATTGGTTCCTTCTTGGTCTTTCTCATCCTCTTAATGAAGTTTTATTTGTATTTGTTGAACCTGCAGGAAGTCCTACGAGTTTGAAGATCTTCTACAGTCGACAGCAGAAGGTTGTCGAGCAGATCTCTACGAGCTATCTAAGCTAGGCCTCACTCGCACTTTATCGGAGGAGAATGTCTATGAGGATATCCTAGGTAATACAATGCATTGCACCACAATGGTACCTGACTGAACCTGACAGAGCAATTACTCAGAAGCCTAGGAGCTTGAAACTTTAATAAGGACCAAATTGAGACAATGCCATTACAAACATTGGTGTTCCTTTGCTCAACCTCACCAGGGGTCCTCTTTGTTTGGGTTACCCCACATTAGTCTTCTCCAAAGCGTGACGTGAGGTCTGATCCATGCCTGGATGCAAGGCCTTGACATCAACAACAAGCGATTTGGAAGGCCTTTTTCTTGACTTTCCAAAGCCAGTTTGTTTAGTTGTCCTAACTATGTTTGGTTAGTTTAACAGCATTTAATTTGCATCTTAATTAGCATAGCTGTTTCCCTGCTCTCTTTTTGGTCAAAACCCAAAAAGATGGTAAACCACAAATCTGGAAAGTATAGCTTTCTTATTGAACTTTGATCATCTGTGATTATATAAATTTACTGTACTCACCAGACCAAGGTAAATTTGTCTGCGCATTCGTCCTTCTTTCTTGGAATAATTATTGTTGTGTCTAGTTATATAATAGCACTTTCCAATAATGGAAGGTTTACTATTGATCTTGCATTTCTCTGGCCAGTAGCAGGTATTTTAATGGCTTTGAACTTGGAGTGTAGCGTATGTTCTAGAACTGGATGTCCCAACATCATAAACTGTCTTCCCACCAGACGCATCTGGTGGATGAATTGACGTGACAGAGGCTTTCTGCATCTGTAAAAAACACCCTTCTTCCGCTCAAACATTTTTCTTATCCCAGTCTCTTTCTCTCTGGCTCATTCGTTCTTCGCACAAACCAAGACAGATCTCGCTAGGAGTTCGTCCTCTTGTTAGCGCCACTGGTGATGCCACACGCAGCTAATGAGGTTTGCATGGATTCCCTGGCAAACTTTCAAATATCTGGAAAGGAATACAAAAGCAAGCAAACACATGACGTTAGTTCAAAATCTCTTCGCAGAAATGCAGGACTAAATCAGGCAGTGTTGACGAGGGGAAATTAACAAAAATATGCCCACGTTAGCTAGCACCATTGACTGTCAGCAAATCTGATTTATGATGTGTCATTATGGAAGAAATAAAATTATTTCAAAAAAATTTAAATCTAAACTCTTTTATAGGAAACTGCAAATTTGTAAATTGACTTTCTAAATTGGCTTGAGAAAGACAAATCTGAAAACTGAAATCTTATCAACTAGCAACTAGACATGCTATCAATGTACTAATTCATGCTAGCAACATGCTAATCAAGTTAGAAACATGCTACCAAAATACTAATCATGCTAACAACGTTACAGAAGTAACATATTAATCATGTAAAAACATGCTAGCAGCATGCTAATCAAGTTAGAAACGTGCTACCAAAATACTAATCATGCTAACAACATGCTACAGATTTAACATATTGTGTTAAAACATGCTAGCAGCATGCTAATCATGTTAGAAACATGTTAATAACAAGCTAATTACATGGTTTGCATGAAAAATTATTAGCAATGTGCTAAAAACATGCTAATCATCTACTTTCTGGCAACATGCTTATCATGTTAAAAACATGTTAACAAGACATTATCTTGATATCTTGACAAGACATAATCATGCCAGAAACATACTTCCAACATGCTAATTGTGCTAAAACATTAACATGTTAATCATGTTAAAAGCATGATAATGACTTGTTAAATCATTTTAGCAATGTGAGAAATTAAGCTAGCAACAAGCTAATAACATCTATCTTATCTAAACTTTCAAAATTCAGACTTTTACAATCCTTTCAAACTTAAGCCAACCTGAAGTTAGTCTTGACAGTAGTAGCTGGTTTTTCATCTCTCAGTATGGTTTAAGACCCATTTTTAATGTAAATCTGAGATTTTTTAAAACTTGTTTAATTGTCTGATGAATGAATGAATTGAGGCTCAATTGAAACTACTAAATACTAAAAGATTTAGGGTTTTCAAGAATGGCTAAGCAAGCACAGATATTAATGCATGTATTTTCCCTCCCAAAGACCCTCCATCGAAGGAGAACCCATATGAAGATATAGAGTTGGAAAGTCGCTTTCTTGGGAGCAAGTATCCCATTTCTTCTTCCCCTTCCTCTCCCATTCCTGACACCCCATCTAAGGTATTTATACTGCATTCCTGATTAATAGTTTCCACTGTAGAGCGACTTCTCCATACACATCAGCATTCACTGACATTTAGTACTTTTTTCCTCAAAAAAATTCAATATGTCACGTACCTGTACTTAAGGGCGATTAGAGTCCATACTGCTTTAAAGAGCTTGTGCATTTAAAGCGGCAGATGACAAAAACGGAATATCATTGTGTATCAGCTTTTATAAATTAAAAAAACTCTAAATATGGGCTACTTTTAAGCCTCATATCGAAGCCTGTTTGAAAAAAAGTCAGAATTGTGAGAAAAAAAGTCGCTATTACCTTTTTTGTTCAGTGACAGTAAAGGCTTCTATATTGAAGAGAGCAGCTCGTACATTCTCCAAAAGTCTGCATTTGCATTCCATAGAAGATAGAAAGTCTTACAAAATACAAGTACAAGGAATGATATGATGACAACATAGCTTCATAAATCAATTTAGCAGTTGACTCTGAATTCCATTTTTTCATTGACAGCTCTCCTCCAAGCCTGGTTTCTTCAGGCACAATTCAGAACGACGTAGTTTCAAGCTGCTGGAACTGCGAAAGACCGGCAGAGATGGCGGCATTGTGTCCCCGTCGCGGGTCAGCCCTCCATCAACACCCAGCAGCCCGGATGACACCCCGTGCCTGTCGGGGGATCCTTACAACCGACGGCGGCGGAAAATTCCAAAGGTACCGTCCAAAAAGGGGCCCAGTCAGTGTAATCCTTAACTTATCAGTGATTTATGGTTCTGGTCCAGTGCTGACTGAGACGCTGGCCCTTCGGCATCCTTCCACTGCTAATAAAAATACAAGACAAATGTGACAGGCGGATGAGACACCTAAGAATAATCTGAAAAATGGAGGAAAAAGTAATTTCCTTCAACTCCTTTGCAAAAGACTTAGAAGGCCTGTCTCTGATAAAGCCATGACTGTTTTCTTTTTCAACAGATGGTGCAGAAAATCAATGGCATCTTTGAGGCCCGGAGGGGAAAGAAGAGGATGAAAAGGGTCTCGCAGTCAACCGATTCCAGTTCAGGAAGAGGTCTGTGAGGGCAACATTATATGTTAGCTAAATTTAGACCTACTTTTTCCTGTTTTAAAGGAATAGTGCATCCAGTACACTCACCCTTGTCATTGTCTTTTTTAATAGATTTTTTGTATATATAAATATATTAGGGCTGTCAAAATGTACGCAAATTTATAATTGGCGCTAATTTTATTAACATGTGATTAACTCAGCATGCATTTTCTGTTGTCAAAATCTGTTTTTTGGTGTAGGTTAACATATTGGAATTTAGTGTCACTATTTCATATTCTTTCCATTGTCTGACAACAGAAAATATATGAATGAAAACAGTTTTAGTTAGAATTTAGCTGTATCAAAATATAGTGTGTAGCACAGAGATGCAAACAAATGTAATAATAAATGTACATTATGCATGTTCAGAAGAAGTAAGCTGCCCTTTGATGTGAAAATACAAACAGGGTAATCATTTTCTCAGTTCAAATAAAGAGAAGTAACAGGAACCTTCATGTGCGTAATAGACATGAACAAACATCTATGACCTTTGAAACATGTCCATGCTCTATGTTATCTATGGTTTCACTAATAATAAACATATATTGCATAAAGCATCCATATTTGTCCATGTCCATGTCAGAGTATTGAAAACTTGAAAAGTATTAATCTAAGGTACATTTAGAAGAGATGAAAAAGTGTGATTAAATTGTGATTAATCGCAATTAAATGTTTTAATCAATTGACAGCCCTATTACAGTATATATATATATATATATATATAATATTCTGTTAATTCATGTGTGATCCTTTTCATTGCACAACCCAAAATAACCCCCATTTCTGTCTTTTTTTATTGTTTTATTTTATGTAATTTTTTAATGTATTTATTTTTAGTATTTATTTATTTATTTTATTACTTATTTTTAAAATATTATATGTTTTTTATATAGAATTCTAAGAATTATAGCTTGTATGCATTGCATGACCCTAATGTGTGATGACCGTATTTGTTGCACCTAGAGAGTCAGTGTAATCCACATGCATTGCATTGTGGGACAGTCCGGGCCCCAGCCACATGTGCGTCCACTTAGCTTTATGGACACGTTCACAGTTTTGGGTCAGTTGTGTTTGACCCACTTTTCCAGAGATGATAGAATTATGTTACGTTATAGGATACACATGTGCATCCAAGCATGAAATATGTCTCTGCGAATACCTGCATACTGATTTTCTAGTGACCTTTGACCTCTCTCTCTTCTCGGGTATAGTGACGGATGAAAACAGCGAGTCTGAAAGTGACACAGAGGAGAAACTAAAAGGTACGAGGCCCTACAGACCTATGTCTTCATGTCAGTTAAGAATTTTAAGTTTACATGAAAGGAGTAGTTCAACCAAAAATGAAAATTTGCTGAAAATTTACTCATCATCAGGCCAAGATATAGATGAATTTGTTTCTTTATCAGATTTGGAGAAGTGTAGCAGTACATCACTTGCTCAGCAATGGATATGAATGGGTGCCGTCAGAATGAGAGTCTAAACTCTAAACTGATAAAAACATCACAATAATCCACAGCACTCCAGTCCATCAGTTAACATCTTGAGAAGTGAAAAGCTGTGTTTCTGTAAGAGACTGTTTAAATAGTTTTAATTTAAATATTTAATTCTGGCCAAAATACAAGTCTTCTATCCATAATAACACTTCCTCCAGTGAAAAAGTCCATCTCCTGTTGTCTCTCACATCAAAATTCACCCACATATTTGTTTAGAGCTGCTTTGAACGGTTTTGCTTGTAAACTGTGCTTGATCTCAGAATATTTCTCTCCTGATTCAAGATGAAATGAGACTTTTTCACTAAAGAAACCAGTATTATTGATTGAGGACTCAAATTTGGACTGAACCTGACTCAAAGACTGACTCAAAACAATGTAGTATACACGTCAGATGCCACGTACTGTATATACACTAAAAAACAGGACGGGTTTCAGATTTTACCGTTTTTAGACTCCCAAAACATTGGATCCATCTGGACAAAAGATGATACACAATATGAGACAAAATGTTGATGCATACCGCTAAATGTGTCTCTGTTTGGACCGCACTTATTCTGACGGCACCCATTCACTGCATAGGATACATTGATGTAACTCTACATTTCTCCAAATCTGATGAAAAAAACAAACTCATCTACATCTTGGATGGCCTGAGGATGAGTACATTTTCAGCACAATTGACGTTTTGGGTGAACTATTCCTGTAATGTACTTTTAATTCTATTGGAAAAATACATAATTCTTTTCTGTTTATCCTTCCTCTTCTGTGTTAGCTCACAGTCAGAGATTAGTGTCGGTCCAGTCTATGTTGAGGCAAACCGGCCGATATCGCACTCTGGAGCGAGACTTGATGGAACTGCAGGAGCGGAAGTTGTTTGAGTACTTTCTGGTTGTGGCTCTACATAAGACCAAAGCAGGCGTGCCGTATTTACCAGAAGTCACACAGCAGTTCCCTCTCAAGGTATAAACAATTTCCTTCCAAAAACATGTAGAGTACAACGGGGCTAACGGGTAAAAGGTACAGTTGAAATTATTTTGCTCTAAACTACTAGATGGCACAAAAACATGGGATAGCACTTTTCACAACATCTGCTTTTCAAGATGCATGTGCAAATTCGGCTGATCCTTGAAGTGATTGCAAAGTTGATTCTGGGCTGGCTTGATCTAATCTTTTATGTTTTTTAAAATGTTGTAGATTTAAGTAGCTAATTAGAATCGCTAAAAATAATGTATATATATTTTTTTGACAAAGGTCTTCTCAACATTTTTCAAGTAACAAAAGAGTATGTGAAATTATGGTATTTGAGGTAAAAAGGTGCCCCTAAAGGTGCACAGTAATTAACATGATAATAGCTGGCTGACTTTTCCATTTGTTGACAAGACATTGTTAGAGTCAGATGGTAAATATCATATATTATATTGGGTGTCCATATTAGAGATAATCACTATTTTTAGAATGACATGTAATCATATCATATAATAAAATATAATTTGTTGTTACTACTGGAAAATATATATTCAGTTATTGTCGCGTCTCCTTCGAGGCTTTCAGAATCTTTACTTATTAAAATGATTTTTTTTCTGTATTTTAAAATATATATATTTTTATATTAACATTTTAATGACAGTATATTTAGTGAACAAAAACAAATTATTTCATTTTTCAAAATAAATAGATTTTTTTTTCCTCATTAGTTTGAACGAAGCTTCAAGTTTATGCGAGAGGCTGAAGACCAGCTGAAAGTCATTCCACAGTTCTGTTTCCCTGACGCTAAAGACTGGGCACCTGTGGACAATTTCCCCAGGTATCCAATCCACATGGTTTACAGCCTTACGAAAGCAGCATCAATGATTATTAGAAGCACATTTGTTGTTATTTGCTGAAATATATGTTTTTGTGCTGTTTGGAAATCAGTTGCTTATTGGAATTGAATCTGTACTTTATAGCGAGACATTCTCGTTTGTCTTAACCGGAGAAGACGGGAGTCGAAGATTTGGCTACTGTCGACGTTTACTGGTGAGCTGCTCTTTATTTTTCATTTTGCAGAAACCATTAATTCTATATAATGTAGAGTATATTTACCAAAGGCTAGACATTTATTGTAAAACATGAATGAGATATTAATGTGCTTCGAAATTAAATCACTTTTTACTCAATGTTGCACAATATATGCTGCCTATTGTTTTTAAAAATGCCACATTGTCATATGTGACCTCATTAGCTTGCATCTAAGGGACTTCTATTTAGCAGTTAGAAATAAATGCTATTTTGTATTTTAAATTCATTTTTTGAAGTCTCATCAGTGGTTTGTGTCTCTGTGTTTATAGCCCAGCGGTAAAGGGAGGCGTCTACCTGAAGTGTACTGCATAGTGAGCAGACTGGGCTGTTTTGATCTGTTCTCTAAGGTATTTCATTTGACCTTTAAACATTTGATCAAGTTCAGTGTGCCCTATTCTATTCTATTCTATTCTATTCTATTCTATTCAAGCCATAGACGTTACAGCCTGTAGAACCTCTTAACCTAAATACATGCTTTCTATTCTATTCTATTCTATTCTAATTCTAATTCTAATTCTATTCAAGCCATAGACATTACAGCATGTAGAACCTCTTAATCTAAATAAATGCTTTCTATTCTATTCTATTCTATTCTATTCTATTCTATTCTAATCTATTCTATTCTATTCTATTCTATTCTATTCTATTCTATTCAAGCCATAGTCATTACAGCCTGTAAATAAATAAATGTTTTATTATTATTATTATTATTATTTTATTTTTATTTATTCATTAAGGATTATGTTGAATAATGTATGAGTGCTGTGCAAAAATGTAGTTTAAAAATATTTTAATACAACAATAAAATGACAATGTTTACTGTTATTCTTAATGGTATTATTATATTTATTAGTTTTGAACTTATAGGTAGGCAGCAAACAATAAAATCAAATGAAGAAGTGATTTAAAAAACTGTGGTGACATTAAACAGATCATGTCTGTGTGATGCAGATCCTAGATGAGGTGGAGAAGCGGCGAGCCATTTCTCCCGCGCTGGTGCAGCCGTTTATGAGAGGAATTATGGAGGCTCCGTTCCCAGCGCCGGGAAGAACCATCAGCATCAAGAACTTTCTGCCGGGTTCAGGAACAGAGGTCAGTGTATATAAAAGGCCTCGGAAGGGGCTGAGAATGACTTCTGGAGTTCTACGGTGAACGCTTCAACTTGACAAACGAGTTTAAGTCTCAAAGCTAATTCCGTTTCTCTCTCTTTCTCTTTCCGAAGGTGATAGAACTATGTCGGCCTTCAGATTCCCGTCTGGAGCATGTGGATTTTGAGTGTTTGTTTTCCTCTCTGAGCTTGCGTCTACTTCTGCGGGTGTTTGCTTCTCTTCTGCTGGAGCGAAGGGTCATCTTCACTGCAGATAAACTCAGGTATCTCTTCCAGCAATACAGCCAAGTTTAGAACCCTTGTTTTAATACAGACAGGTGAGTAGGCGCTGCTTGTTCTGGATGTTCACTCGTGTAAATGGTGTCTGTTAGCATTCATAAGTATATTTGATAAACATGTGGACTGTAGTGTGTCAAACTGGGGTTTGTTCGCATTAAGAAAGGCACACGTGTGTTTGTGCATGAACCCAAAAGAGGACAAGGGAAGAATAAAAAGATATGACACGGCAAGAAGGGAAAAAGTGCTGCTTGTGGAACTGTTTTTCACGGCTCAAGACAGATATGGAAAAAATGCTGTTGTTTTATATAGTTGCCTTGGGAACAAAAGTCAACCCCAATGTTATTTTCTATGGAAAAAGAGAGAGACTAGCGCTCACATGACGTTCTGGGTCTGTAATGAGAGTCGGGTCCCTACTTAAGGATCATTAAACCAGCATCCTCCCTAAAAAGATGATTTGTGACAGTGTTGTGCAAGATGAGCTGGCGAATAAATCTCGAAGAGATCACGGACACAAGAATCAAATTATGTGTCATCTTGAAAATAAGTGAAGAAATCTGCATCCTAATGAGTAAAGATTGAGCTTTTAGTAGATGAAACAGCTCTTCTACAGAATACAAATTGCTGTTAGAAAATAAGAAATAAAATAATGCATTCAGTGAAAACAAGTGAAAATGTTTATTATATCACACTGCACTAAAAATTCTATTCTTAATATACTTTTATTAAAATGATAAAGTGATAATAATGCTTGATTTTTAATTGTTATTTTTACTATTATTATTTATTTTAAGCAATGTTGAATAACAACATTGGAACTTTTTTATTTTAGATTTATTTGAATAAAAATATATATTTTCAAAAACAACAATAAACTGATATTAATGATTGTTAATTGTTATTTTTGTTGCTATTATTTTCTATCCTGCTAATGAAAAAATATATTTATATTAACAATGAGTCATATTTCACACTAAAATCAAAATAAGAAATATTTTCTTATTAATATATTCCCAATATCCTCTCAATTTCCGATTAAATGTTTTCTTATAAAGAATGAGCAGTAGTAATTCTGATGTCTGCTTTAGCACACAGCACTGCTGCCATCTGCTGGTGTAAATATATCAGTGCAGTCATGTTTCCATGTCTCTTTCTCTGTAGCACCCTCTCTAAATGTTGTCATGCCATGGTGGCTCTGCTGTACCCGTTCACCTGGCAGCACACGTACATCCCGGTCCTGCCACCGTCCATGATGGACATCGTCTGTACTCCCACGCCCTTCATAGTCGGGCTGCTCTCCAGCTCTCTGGCCCGTCTCAAAGAGCTGCCGCTGGAGGAGGTGAGTACACAACTGAACAACGATTTTCTATTCTAACATTACAATAGAAAAGGGTCCTTTCCAAATTATTGCTATAAAGTTAGATGCACACAATTCTCAAGAAAAAAAGTTTTTTTTTTGTTATAATGAAATAAATTAGTCATTTAAATTTTTTTAGATATTTTTATAGTGAGTTTCAGAGTCATAACAAGGTATTTTATATATATATATATATATATATATATATATATATATACAGTTGTGCTCATAAGTTTACATACCCTTGCAGAATGTGCAAAATGTTAATAAACTGAAACAAAATAGGAGGGATCATGAAAATTGCATGTTATTTTTTATTTAGAAGTGTCCTAAATTAGCTATTTCACATAACTGATGTTTACATATACTCCACAAGACAAAATAAAGTTGAATCTATAAAAAGGACCCCATTTAAAAGTTTACTTGAATCTAAATACTTTGTGTCATTTACTGGATGATTCACGACTGTTTTTATATTTTGTGGTAGTTGTTCATGAGTCCCTTGTTTGTCCTGAACAGTGACTGTAAGATTTTGAGATCCATCTTTTCACTCTGAGGACAACTGAGGGACTCATATGCAACTATTACAGAAGGTTCAAATGCTCTCTGATGCTCCAGAAGAAAACACAATGTGTTAAGAGAGTTTGAATTTGAACACCATGGTAAATTTCACTCATTTTGTCTTCTGGGAAACATGTACATATCTTCTGTAGCTTCTGAAGGGTAGTACTAAATGAAAAAAATATGATATTTAGGCAAAATAAGAAAAATGTACACATCTTCACTCTGTTCAAAAGTTTTCACCCCCCAGCACAGCTATACACAGGTCCTTTTTTTAAAAAATTAGCATATTGTGATAAAGTTAATTATTTTCTGTAATGTACTGATAAACATTAGACTTTCATATATTTTAG
>JAUMHE010000085.1:1953027-1978620 GCA_032359235.1 Enteromius mattozi | reverse complement strand
TATCAGTACATTACAGAAAATAATGAACTTTATCACAATATGCTAATTTTTTGAAAAGGACCTGTATATATATATATGATGTGTATATATATATAACTTTGGCATGCAGTATGCAATAATAATAACTAACGTTGTGCTTTTAAAAAAATAAATAAATATAAACCAGAAATACATATTTAGCATTCTTCAACAGTTTTGTTTGTTGCATCGTGGGATAAAGTATTTAGTGCAGTTCTCTGGTTGTATACTGAACATTTTGGCAGATGCACAGGTTGCAAAGTAAAAGTAAAACAGTGGATATGGTAGGAACATACCCAGAGGATATCTCCAAAGATATTTTCAGCTGTTTGACCTGTGACCTCTTGAATGTTACACCTCATTATGACTAATGTGGGAAGGAAACGAGGCCAATAAAGCCTGGGCTGTGGTGTTAATATTCTATATATACATTTATGGACGGACAAAAGAACCGGATTGAGCTCTTTTACAGAGAAGATCAGAGGCCGGACACATTTCTAATATTTCTCTCTGAGCACTTCCCGTTCAGGTGGGGCGGCCTTGACCTTTGACCTCTTCACAATAGCTGCGATGGGGAAAAGGCTGAGATTGCCAGTGCGCGAGGAAATGACATCACTGTGCCCTCTGCTCTCTTTCAGGTCCTGGTGGTCGACCTCTGCAACAGTCGTTTCCTGCGACAGGTACGGTACTCGAGCAGCTTTGGTCTTTTATTTAGGCTGCTTTTGCATTACGATGATAAAACGAAGCAGATCTGCGTTTGTGTTTCCTGTTTCAGATGGATGATGAGGATTCGATTCTGCCTCACAAACTCCAGGCCGCTCTCGAACACGTTCTAGAGCGGAGGAAGGAGCTGGCATGTGACGTGGCAGATAATCCTAGCGGTAAATTACTGTCCCATCTCTTATATTCAGGGGTTAAAAAGATCTGCTGATTTGCAATGAAAAACTTAATAGTAGCTCATTTGATGATGCTGAGATCAAAGTATGTATAAAACATTTCATAACATACTTTTTTTCACAAAATAATAATGTTGGTAACCCTTTATTTAAATCCTATAAATATAATGCATTATAAAAGTAAAATTTTAATGCATTCATTATGCCTTGTAATGCACTTTATAATGCATTGCATGATCTTATAAATAATTGTAATAGTAATAGTAATACACTATTATGCTTATGTCACACCTTTATAAATGTTTGTAGATTTTTATTACAATACAGGTCTTTAAAGGCTGTTTTCTTATAATGATATTTTAATAAAAAAAATTCCACTTCAGTAGTACTTGCATGCACCATACTTTACAATTTCTATACAGGCTGTGAGCCTGGAGCACAAAAGCAGTCATAATTAGCACAGATATATTTTAGGAACTTATTAGAAATATTGCTTTAGCATCTAAGTGAAAATTTTTTAATTAAATTAATTTTATTTCTTTCATTTCAGGTAATGTTTCTTTTATTTCTGTTATATAAATAAACTTTTATTTATTTATTTTCAGTTAGTTTAGATAACTATAATGGTCAAAATAACAAATGCTGTCAAATGTAAAAATAGCTATTTTTTTCTATATTTTTTTTAACACACTAGTCACTTTTTGGACGAACAAGGAACCATCCTGACTACTCAACTTTTTCTCCCATTAGAGCCCAGTTCTCTGAGCAGTGTGGTGTCGGAGGTGTTTGTGCGGTTCTTCGTGGAGATCGTGGGTCATTACTCCCTCTTTATGGGCGGCAGCGAGCGTGATGAAGAATCCTCGGCCTCGTCTTCCTCGTCTCCGACTCCCTCGTCCTTCCAGCGCGAGGCCTTCCGTAAGGCCGTGTCCTCCAAGAGCCTGCGGAGATTCCTGGAGGTCTTCATGGAGACGCAGATGTTCGCCGGGTTCGTGCAGGAAAGAGAATTTCGGAGGCAGGGCCTGAAAGGTTTGAATGGTTATGAATCTTGGGAAATACTGGTTCTGTTTCTGAAGTAGTGTTTAACAGCCATGTTGTGTTTTTGAACAGGTCTGTTTGAGATGAGAGCTCAAGATTACCTCGATTCTCTGCCAGGCAGTGAGAACAGAGGCGTCAACAAGTTCCTCAAAGGTTTAGGTAATATTTCACATGCAGATCTAATTAAAGAATCAAATCACAGAATTAGGGCAGGTTTGGAATGACATGATGTTTCTGCTGTATATGCATATCTTCTGTACATATAGAATATATATATTCTGTAAATATCCTGATCAATCTGGCTGGAAATTAACATCGCTCTTAAAAGTATTATATTTTAAAGATAATTTTATTAATAAAAAATGTAAGTATGAAGTATATTTTATTATTAGAAAGTATGATATTGTGATTATAAAAGGGTGTATGGTAAATTAATAAAGATAAATTTTATATTATTATTATATATCATTTAATGCCAGTTATTTACTGCTTTGTATTTTGGGTTATAGTATTCCGCACGTTGCTCTATGCAAAATACAAATAATATAAATATATATTAAAATAAACATAATATGGAGGGTCAAATTACTCAAAATTAAATAATTAAATAAACATTGAAAGGTATAAATAAATCCTCAAATGCATAATTGGATCATTAAAAACAAGCAAATGCATGAATAAATGCATAAATTAAAAAAACAAACATTTTATTTATTTATTTATTTCCTCCACATTTTATTTTCAGAGCTATGGTTGTCGGGACATGTTGTAAGTAAATAAATAAATAAATATTTATGCATTTATTTATGTATTAAATTATGTATTTAATGATTTATTTATATAGTTCAACATTTATTTAATGAATTCATTTTAAGTAAGTTGGCCCTCCGTAATAAATAAAATGTATTCTTTAATATATAAAATAATATTATAAAAAAGTATTATCATTATATTAATATACAGGTGCATCTAAAAAAAGTTAAATTTTCATGTATTTTAGACTCATTTCATGTAAAGTAAAATTCAAACCAATATATGGACCAATATTTGTGAAGGAAATAAAGTTTTATGTTTGACTGAGCATTTCTCTTTCCTCTCTCTTTTCTCTTAGGACACAAGATGAAATTCCTGTCCAAAAAATGAAAACTAGCCATGTAGCATGTGTATGTTAGACTCTCAGCAGATCGTCTGACTCAAAGCAGACCAGCAGGACGGGATTCAGAGACCCGACACGACCTGAGGACCAAAGTCGATGGAAAACACTGTACAGTCTATTCTAGTTCCCCAAACCACATGGACCTTAAAGGACTTTATTGAGACCCGTAACAGAAGCGAAGAGACCCGTGTACAGTTCTGCCTCTCATTTTCTACATTTCAAACATTTTTAAGAGATAGAGTACAACTTCTTCTGAAACAGGAGGCTATAAATTAATTTATATTCTTTCTAGAAATAATAAGACCTTTATGACTTCCTCTGTAAAACTTTATATGTTCCTCTTAAAGTCAAAATGATGTTGTTAGTTTGTCAAAGTCTATTTATCGTAGTACGTTACAGACTCGCTCCGAGTTTCCCAGAAAACACCGCCACTGTGACTGAATGAAGTTTTGTGTTTAAAAAACGGGGGGAAATCTAGAATCTTGGGACTGCAGGATCGGAACTGTTCTAGAGTTATTATTACAGAAAAGGTTCTTGACCCAAACCAGAAGGAAGTTGGAGTTTGCTCTCTGTCTTAAGTGCATTACAAGAACACCGCTAGAGTTACTTTGAACTTGATTTTTGTAAGTGTGCTTAATAAACAGTGTTTAATAAGACTTGATCTGGATTGTTTTCTTCTGAGTAACCTTTGACAGATCTGACCTGTATTCATGTGTTGTGTTAGAGCTCAGTTCTTCACCATCATGCACTTTGTTAGATGGATATTACAGGCATCTTTCTGCATGTGTTGGAGTCAGATGTTTTCACAACTCTCCTAACCTTTGTGTTTTAGGTGTAGGTTTGTTCATGTCCTGTAGAGGGCTCCAAAATCTCTTGGGCACAAGACAACATGTCTGATCTGAGAACGTTGAGTGTGGAAAACAAAAAAGGTATTCCCATTGCTTTAACGCCAGGAAATATGGACACTTTCCAAACAAAAACAGCTTTTCCATTTTTTTGTTTTTTTAAATTCCTAAGAGTAGTGTGTAAATATCTTAATATATAAATTTGGCATTCATTGAACATGTATATCATGACTGTACTTTTCTGCAATTATCCAAATCAGTTTTTATCCCTATTATACGTGTATTATGGCATTTATATGGTACTTCAGAGTAAAACAATGTTCTAAACAAGTAACTGTATATATATATATATATATATATATATATATGACTAATTCTATAATTGCGGGTACACCCGTCTGTCACCGTCAACTCTGTTACCTGGGTAGACTTACAATGGAGACAATAGTGTAACAGAATTGACATTTTTATTTATTTTTTCCAAAAACTCCACTTGCTGGCATAAATGCTAAGAAAACATGACACTAATGAAAACATGATTAAAAGAGCTTTAAATAACCCAATGTGAGATCAGTAATAAATTCTGTTTTCCTTTTGATATTGTGGTAACAGAGTTGACGTTTTTAGATTCAAATATTTTCTCAGAGAGAGCACAGATACTTTTGAGAGCTTTAGATCTTATCAGTGAGTGAAAGTGACATAATTTCCTGTAACTTACACATTTCTGAGAAATAATTTCACCAATTTAAAGGCAAAATGTGGTATGGTAACAGAGTTGACATGAGATTTGGTGACACACATTAAAAAATAACTTTAAATAATTGAATGTTGTAGACTTAAGTAAGTAACTATTTAGCGCTTTTATAAATAAAATAAATAAACTGTTGCCAAAAGAAAAGTACTATAAAATATTTTGATTGCACATTGATACATGATGGAAAAAATACACTGACTAATAATACACAGACTCAAATAATGATTTTCAGCTATTTAAGACACTTTTAAAATCAATTATTACATTGTTATGGACTGTAACATCTTGTAATTCATAACAATTAGTAAAGAATAATAATAACCATGTACATGATATAACCATTTGGGAAAAAAGTAGAAAAAATAATGACTTTATTTTTGCGGGGACACCAGATGTACCCGCAATTATAGAATCAACCATATATATATATATATATATATATATATGTGTGTGTGTGTGTACTATGTATATTTTTTATGTATATTTAAAGACACACACGTACATGTATATGTTTAGAAAAAATATATAATGAATTTATATTATAAATAATTATATTTAATCAACATTTTTGGTAACACTTTACAATAAGCTTCATTAGTTAACATTAGTTAACATGAACCATGAACAATACTTCTACAGCGTTTATTAAATTTAATTAATGCTACTTTCAGCATTTAGTTGTGTTTGTTAACATTAGTTAATACACTGAACTAACAATGAATGATTGTATTTATATTAACTAATGTTAACTACGATTAATAAATACTGTAATGCATGTACTGTTCATTGTTTGTTCATTTTAGTTAATACATTAATATTACACACACACGAACACACAACATATTTTTGTTTATTTTTAACACATAAGTACCTTTTAATATATGTGAAGCGTCTTTATACTATTATTTTAGGTAGTGCTCAATTCAAGGAAAGCGTGAGGGGTCTTGACACTGTTTCAGGGTTCTTTTCCAGGACTTTTAGGACACAGCTGTCTCTCATACTGACCAGAACAATGTGAATCCCTCTGGATCCGGGCTTATTTCCTTTTCTCTCCACACCAAGACTGCTCCTTTTTCCTTTTCAGACCCCGGGCCCTCCCCTCACACCTCCCTCCCTCCCTCCCTCCCTCCCTCTCTCCCTCCTGTCCGCTCCTCACGTTATACTGCAGCCAATTCCTGAAATTCCAGCCTTCCTCGCGCGCTTCCAGTCACCCAGGCAGATTTTACCCCCAAAACACTTCATTTTCTCCACTGATCCTCCTGACAGGTAAGACTTGTATTTATTTACAGATTTCACGTGTTTGCACGCTTTTTAAAAAATCTAAACCTGTATGCAAAGCAGCTGGAAGAACTTGTAGAGCTGTACAGATCTTCGATATTTCAGAACAGCCGCGAAACGAGCTCACTGAAGTGGTTATTCTGACACGTGATGACGAAATGTGATGTAATAATGGAATATTTGGAATTGCTGGAATTCTTTTCCCGAATTCCCGCGTTCTTTTTTCCTGCTCCACCGGAGCGACTTCCTGCGTAATGGCCGGAAACTTTCTGAGGAACTTTAAACGCGTCATAGGCGCGCGCGCGTGTGCCTCACTTCGTTAATTATTGCGCAGATTATCGCGATTACAAACTTAAACTTTAGGTTGATCCTGTAAATTGTGACAATTTGTTGCAGGTGTTTTCCTTCATATAAACCAATTTAAAACATTTGAAAGTGTAGCTATATAATATAAAAATGTATAATAATACAATGATAGTGTAGCCTACTTAATGATTGTGGAAACTATTATTATTATTATCGATTGTCTGTTTTAAGATAAAAAATAACTATAATTAATAGTATTATTGGCTATAAAAATATATATTTTTAATTATTTTAATCCAGTCTTCATTTATGTATTTTTTTAGCCAGACCATTGCTGTTGTATATTACTGTTAGTAATAATTTCAAAATCACAAATTATTTTCTTATTTTAATGTGTTTTTTACTTTGATTTCGAAAGACTATTTGTTTGTTTGTTTACACTACAAGTCAAAGGTTTGCACACACTTTTTGATGACTGTTTTTCACATGGTTGAATAGTAGTAAAGTGCTAAAAACTATATATATAGGCTATATATGATATCTAGACATTCATCACTTGACTATATGAAGTTCATCATGCTTTTAAATACTCTTGATGGAGTTGTTTTTCCTTTATTCAGATGTTGGTTATGTCAAGAAATGTACAATTCCCATTTATAAACAAATGTAATATTTAGTAATATAAACATTTTAAAATGTATTAATTTATTTACCATGCAGCCACGATTTTCCAAGGCTTTCAGAAGCGCAAGTCAGTTGGTTATATGTCTGTAGTGGTGAATGCAAATGACAACAAATATCATTTTTGCATTTTTTTATGTGCTTCATTAGCAAAGCAAAATTTGAATAAAAACACACTGAATAAAATTGCAGAATCTAGAACATATTTTCTTGTAAAATACACTCTAACAATCTTTGTTTATGATTTGTTTGCAGTGTAGATTTATGTTGTTAATAATGGTGTAAACATGTCATCACTGTCTGGAAAAAAGGGTCGATTAGTTGATCAGTGAATGATCCAAAGTCACCCTAAACAGATCAGTTTGAAACGCAGTGGTCCACTCTCTGTCAGCTGGCCTCATAGGTAAATATTTCGAGTGTTGGGGTGAGGAGTTAGTGCCCTGCGTGTTCTGGGTCCCGGGGGACGAAATATTCTACTGAACAACAGGTGGAATGGGGCCCGGTGCCCACCTGCTTTCTGCGGAGCGGGAGGAAGGGAGGGGGAAGGGATATTGTGTTATTTTAATAAAATGCATCAGGGAAACGTTATTAAATGCTGCGTCTGTGTGAAGGTTTCCTCAGAGCTCCGTAAAGAGGTGTTTAGTTGGAGCGTCTTCACACTTGGGCTCTGTCTGCATCTGGTTTCTTCTGTAGAGCTCAGTTTGCTGCCTTTTCCGTATTGTTTTTATCTTGATTATTGGGTAACACAAAGGTTTTACCTTCTAATGTCACAGGACAAAAAAAAAGACTGTAAACACACACACATATATATTATATGATGAGTTTATTTGCAAAAACAGATAACTGTTTTTTTACATTTTCAAAAATTGTTATTATGTTATTATGTTTTGTGTGTGTGTTACTTTTAATGTTTTTTTTAGCCTATAGTCAGAATATCCCAGTTTGATTAAGATTTATTGGAATGCACATGTTTTTTGGGAAATTAACTCTACATATAGTTTTTTTTACATGTCACTATTTGTTTTTTTATTACAAAAGAACTGAATTGTGAGATCCAAACTGTGAAATTTAAACCCAGATTGGCGAGATATTAACTCTGAGTAATTTCAAAATGATGAGATATAAAGCCAGAATTTAGATGCAAATGCAGAATTACATAAACCAAATATTATGTGATGCAAACTCAGAATTGCAAGATATAATAAAATATAGATATAAGCTAAGAATTCTGTGTAAAACCCAAAACATGAGATATAATCTCAGAATTGAGAGACACCCAAAATGACAAGAAACTCACGATATAAACAAAGAATTACAAGATATAAAAGCAGAATGGAAAAATACAAACTCTGAATTGCAAAATACACTCAGAATTACTAGATATAAAGGCAGAATTTTGCATTATAAACACAGAATTATGAGATATAAACTCAGAATTGCACAGTATGAACCTGGCATCACAAGATGCTAAATTTTTGTGGAAAATAATATTGACAAACTTGTTTTTACATGTGATTTATTATTTTTTTTAATCCAATGGTGGAAACAAGCTTCTATATTGAATTGTGTTTGTGTTTTTCTCAGTTAAAGCCAATGGGAAGGTTTGATTGTAGGATGTTGTCATAGAAAGCTCAAGATTTGATCTGACTGTCATGTGTCTGACTGAAATCACTCTGTCTTATTCAAAACCAACACACACAGCAGGCTGTCTGCCTGTGTGTGTGTGTGAATATCTGCTTTCATGTGTGTATTGTGTTACTGAGATTAGGAATTGTGCCTGAGTTAAACACACACGGCAGCTTCTCAAAGTTAATCCTGGATTTCAGCAGCTCATATGCAGCACAAACATATAAAAGAGACTTTTTTCATTCGTGCATTACGTACACAGAGCTAATTGATAATAGATATTAAGCTTAAAGGCAGTTGTGTTGTTTTAGTGCTATTATCACGTTAACACAGCGTTATTAGAGCCACTCTTAACGAGACACTCGCTGTGTGATCAGAGCTGACCAGCCCCTGCAGCTACAACACTGTTAAACAATATGAGCTTTAAATTAATGTACGGCCCATAGCTAATATCCCTGTGTGTGTGTGTGTGGGTTCACAGTGACTCTCAGCTTTACATTCCAGCTCTGATTACAGTGGATTTTGTTTTGTGTCTATGTGTGTTTATGTTTGTTTATATGGTGTGTGTTTTGTGTGTGAGTTACACACACATGTGAATGTACTGTATATCTATGTGTCTCTGTGTGTGAGTGTAGAAACTAGAGAGGTTTTATGCAGTCATTCACTCAGCCTCGTGTTTTTTTATCAATACTGTATGACTTTCTTTCTTCTGCGGAACACAAAGAAGATATTTTAAAGAACACTGGGAACCAAAAAACATCGAACCCCTGGCTTTCATTGAATGGACAAAAAAACAAAACACTGAGACATGTCTCAAAATGTAATTTTTTTCCACAGAGGAAAGACAATCATACAAGTTTGATGTCTTTGATGTCAACTGATGTCATAATTTTCATTTTTGGATGAACTATCCCTTTAATTTTCCCTAAAAGCTTTACTGTTGTGTGCATATATAAATATATAAAAACACGTGATAAACTAAAGCAATAACGCACCAAGGGTTTTGTGATTTTACCACAGTTAAGGGGTTTTCTTAGCCACAATATAAAACCTTAAACATAGTTTAAACCTGGAAAAATCACTTTAATGCATGGTGCGTAAAATGGCAACAACAGTAAAATGGTAATTTTTTTTTTAAATGCAACATTCAGCAAAAAAAAAAGGGAAATTGTTCATTTTTACTAAACTGTGTTTAAATTATGTTAGGTAATTAAAATAAAGCTGAATAAAATTAAATACATACATACATAAATATTACATACTTTATCATAAGTAACATTAGAAATGTTGCTTTGCCAACTAACTCAAAGTTAAAGTAAAAATAAATAAATAAATCTCATGAAATAAATAAATAATAAATAAAAACAAACATAAATGAAAATTAGAAATGTTGCCTTGGCAAACTAACTTAAATAAAATAAAATAGTTAAAAACTTAATAGAAGTATTTTTTTAGAAAAAATAATAGTATCAAAAATATAAAACAACATTATTAAAACTTAAAACTTGTATGAAAAGTGAAAATCGAAAAGTAAAAGCTAATTTAAGATATTATTAAATCATATAATAGTACAGTATGTAGTAGTCAACATTTGAAGTGGATCACAAAAGTTAATCAAAGTTGTCCTAAGACATGAAAGCATTTTGTTTTTAATTTTAGGACAACTTTGATGGAAGATTTTGATCTACTTCAAATGTTGACTACTACATATATACATATATAAGTAATACTAAAATAGCCTTTGGTCAACACATGTTGACTTTTTCTCCATTTTGGCTTTACATACATATGTTGATTTACACTGACATCGGAACCAGAGAAAATAAACTTCTCATGTCAATACAGTCAATTGCTGCCTTTTTTTCCCTAGTTATTAGCATTTTATGGCACGTTATAAATGCATGCAGTGACTCTGTTTCACATGTTTACACACATCTCTAAAAAGTGTCTAAACATCAAATGGTGCAATAATTCATTTTTGTACTCTGCATCAAGCATTAGTTTCGTTAAGAAACTCGAGGGCGTTTGGTCTGATCTGTGACTTCTGTACAGGAAGTGGAGCTCAGAGGAAAACGGGGTGATTGAGTCAGACACTAGCGTGACGCACTCTAATTCCCAGAATTCCAGCAGAAAACATATATTTGTGTGTAATACTTATCATTTAGATTGATCTCTTCTCAAGTTGTGTTCTTATGAGCTCATAAAGTCTGAAGTTTGAATAGCAAAGAGTGTGTTTTATTTTGAGGGACCCCTGATCTGGTCTGTTTGAGGCGGACCTTTTAAAATAGCTTCTCATTGTGGTTACATGTCTGCAGATGTGGTGTCACTTTGAGTCTCCTCCAAATGTGATTTGGAACCAAGGCGCTTTTTCCAAGTAGGATTATGGAGTCTTGGGAGAGTTGTGATGACTGGGGGTCGTCTCACACACGCTGTGATGATACCCGTCTGGAACCCTGCCGACAACAACTCAATATAGCAACATCTGCAAGTGGCTAATCTGGATGATGTAATAGCAAATAGAGTGTTTTATTCTACCTGACCTCATGGCATAAACATACCTGGGTACATTTTTAGCGAGACACGAAATATGTACCGATAAGTACATATCACTGCAGTTTCCACAAGAAATAAACACTAGAGGCAGTAAAACACCTTTTATTCTTTTTCATGCAAATTTACAGAGTTTCCATTAATAAAGCGTAATTTTCACACAATTACTTGAAGAATATCATGTTATGACTTCAAAACAATATTAATATGCTGGGATATTTGCGAACGTTAGCATCACACATATCCAGCTTCATATCTATGTGTTTTCATAGACGGTAGCTTTGTTCAGTAGTGGTGTACTTGAGAGACGAGGAGCTCCTGTTCAATCCTGTGTAACTACGCTTCAACAAAACACTTCAAATCTGTGTAAAAGGAAGTTGAAATGACACGGCTGCATCAACAAATGTGTTTTATATCAGTTTTGCATTTGTTAACACCATCAGGTAGGTTTAGGGTTGGATTTGGTGTAGGGCATATTTCCAACATGATAGAGCATTAACTTTTAGCAGCAGTCCACAAATATTTCAATTCTGAACCACTTTAATACGTACCTATATCAACATAATAAAAGGTGAGCGTGATTTCACCAAGTACAAAATGTTCCTGGATCAACATCTTTGTTGATCCTGGAACAACATTCCAATCAACCAATCAGAATTGAGGAATAATTTTTCTGGAAATATCTGTTTTAGGCTTATGATCAGGGTTAGGTGCTTCTACACCCTTGTTAATCAGCTATCATTTCTCACTGATTTTAAGCATTTTGGGTAGGGGTAGGTTTAGGGGTAGGGTTTGGGATAAGTTTATATTTTTGGGCAGTAATGTTGATCCAGGATCAACAAAATATTTTTTTCAGCAAAAGATGTTGATCCAGGATCATGTCTTACTTGGCGACCCATAATAAAAATGTGCCGGGGTGCACGTATTGAACCTGTGTTTTGGAACCACTCAGTGGACATTGTTGCACAGAGGTACATATTTTTTTGAGACCAGGTTGGTTTTATTTCCATTGAATGGTCCATCCAGGAATAGTTCACCCAAAAATTGCTCACCTTCAGTTCATGCAAGGTTTCTTCATTAGATTTGGAGAAATGTAGCACTGCATCACTTGCTTAACAATGAATGTGAATGGGTGCCGTCAGAATGAGAGTCCAAACAGCTGAAAAAAATATAGCAATAATATGCAAGTAATACACACCACTCCAGTCCATTAGTTAAAGTCTGGTGAAGTGAAAACCTGTGTGTTTGTAAGGAAGAAATGCGTCATTAAAGCATTTTAACTTCATAATATTCTTTCTCCAGTCTAATCTGAATCAGAAATATGCACAAATCCAAAATGGTTAACAAGTGAAAACAGTCCAAAACTGTTCTAAATGTGGGTTGATTTTGATGTGAGAGAGCAGCAAGAGATGATTTTTTTCACTTTAGGAAGAGTAACTTAAGGTTTAAGGTTTATTGGGAAACTGGTGAATCTTCAGACCACAAAATTACTGAACGAATATTTATCATTCATCACTAGTTTACCAATAAATCTTATTAAACTTGCTTTTGAAGACACCAAACAGCAAGTCAGGAATTATTTTGGCAATGCTTTCAAATCTTTTTATGCATCATCAATATATGCCCATGAGAGTATCATGAGAGATTTAATCTAACACAGGATATTTAATCCAATGCAACTCTAACTAAGCTTACTCTCTTCCATAGGATTGAGCACCTGCCCTGTTTCAGACCTGGAAAAGCCCATCATTTACCCGCCAGGGCAGTTTCCAGAGCCTCACCCGGCCCATCAGTCTCTGCCAGGGCGTTTTCCTCTCCACCACCACCCTGTCGTCCGAGTGGGTATCCGCGTCCTCTCCGGGGGGCGCTAGCGAGGAGCTGAGCGAGGGATTGGATAAGCCTCTGGAGAACGATGCGGAGGGCGTGTGGAGTCCGGACATCGAGCAGAGCTTTCAGGAGGCGCTGGCCATCTATCCGCCCTGCGGCCGACGCAAGATCATTCTCTCCGATGAGGGCAAGATGTACGGTATGCCTCTTCCCTTCTGCCTCTATGCATTTGCTTTTGCAGCCAATGATTGACTTGGATGTGTGTGATTTCAGCACCACTAGCAGCAGAAGAGTAAAAATATTCATGTGGTTTCCCAAACATCTGTTACTCACACAAAACTATTGTATGACTTAATAATGAATAAACACACACACACACACACACATATGTCATAAGTCATATATATCAGAATTCAGAATTCTGAATGAGCATTCTTCTAAAATGAGCATTTTTATCAGGTTCCTATGTGTAGGTTCAGATGCAGTTAAATGGCAATATATAAGTTATTTTCATTGCCATTAAAGTGAAATAACTGAACATAAACATAGGAGCCAGAGAAAAATGCTAATTTTAGATGGCAATTTGAGCATTTTGCAGTCTGACCTTTTCATATAGAGTTGAAATAATGAATAATTACACACACACACACACACACAAACAATATATAGATAGATAGATAGATAGATAGATCATATCTCGAAACGCAGCCCTTGATGCAAACAAGTGCTTTGTTGTAATATATTTCCATTCCAACTCTAGCTTATTTATTCTTCACTATTAATATCCCAGCCAATGTGTGTTTTTACTATAAATGTCCGTCTGTCTGATCCAGACCTGTTGATGGTAAGAAATGAGCCGACGATGGGCCGAACGCTGGGAGAGAAGGAAAGCGAGAGGATGTGTGTGTCTGTCATCTTCCGATCAGCTGTGAAACCTTATAAAGCTTTATAAAGCCATGTCAATATCACAGCAGAGGGTTATGGCAGGTGGCAAGGGAGGGTCGTAGGGGGCAGAAGGGGGCATCTGGGGTGGATCTGCCGGCCCCGAGGGTTGGGGCCGGTAGTTTGGGAGCGGCAAAGTGCGTCCGGAATGGCACGCCATGGGCCTTCAGAGCCCCGAGTTCAAGGCAGAGAGGGTGTAACCCGACACGAGAATGGACGTTTACCCTTTGAGTATGTGCGACAGAGAGGGACAAATAAACACAAAAGGGGGGTGGAGGGGGAGGTGATGGAGCTGTGCGGTTTGCACCTGTTTCTGCGACCCCGAAGAGCCGCTCTGCTCACACTGAGTGTGTGTGTTGCCTTTCAGTTCACCTCCAGCTGCCTCTCCTCAAGCACACAGACTGGATTTACAGCACCAGCACACGAGGAGAGAGAGACAGAAAGAGAGAGAGACAGAGAGACAGAGAGAGAGAGACAGAGAGACCTCCCTCCTGATGGTGTTAACACTGGGATTACATCAAGCTCAGTATCAGCCACTATCAGCTCAGACAAATCACTCATCACACTCATCCATCGATACTCATCACACCTCTCAACCAGTTAAGCTCTGAAAGGAGCAGATCACAAGAAAATGAAAATTGAATTTATTTACCTGCTCTATTGTCATTCAAAACATTTAATTTTAGGACTCATAAAAAGCTCTCGTGTGACTTCAGATGATGAGGTTTTTACATTTATGTTATGTTTTTATTTTATGTTTCATGAGGATTCAATATGTTTTTGTCCTATTGGCTTGCATTACTATAAAAAGTAATTTTATAATAATGCAAAAATTATTTTATAGTAACTGGAATTGCAGTACATAATACATAGTTATTTTAATAATTCAATTAATAATTCTAAGATGTAAAAAAAAAAGTAATTCACTTTTTAACAAATCATTCTTTTATTGTTTTAACCTTGTTTTAACCAATTTTTTTAAAGTGTAGTTAACAAAATAAATTAAGAAAAATAATCATTTTGGTCACACTTTATTTTAAGGTCATATTTTTTTTATTAAATATGACTTTTGCCCCAGTAAACTCCTAATTTTCTGCTTATTAATAGTAAGGTAGTTATTAAGTATGGTCATGCAGAATATGTGCTTCATAAGCATTAATAATGTGCATGCTAATAAGTAACTGGTTCATTTATAATAAAGTATTACCATCAATTTTAATTGAAAAATAAACATAGGCAATATATATCTATTTATTTATCAATGCTTGAAATATTAGTATTAGTATTTTTAAGGAAATGAAATATTTTTCAGAAATTTTCTTATGAAAGAAAGTACCATCTTTTTATGACAAAACTAATTTGTTAAATATTTCTTTAATTAATAAAAGCTGACTCTAAACCAGTCATTTTTCACTGCTGCTTTAAGATGTTTTTAACCCAGGATTAAGGTCAGTACAAAACGTTTGAACCAGTCTAGATTCAATGAAGGCTGTAAAAATGAGTCCTTGTGCTCAGTTTGACACCAAAGGTACATTTCTATGCTTCTGTCCATTTGTGCTGTGTTCCTGAAGTCAGCTTTATAAATCTGGAGCTCAGAGAACCCAACAATGTTTGGCAAAAATCAGATAGAGCTTCATTCATGGCTGCATTTGACCCCAGCAATTTCAGACAATCACGCAAATAGCGACAATCTACAACGCCTAAAGAATGATGAGAATTCCCACAATGCACTCGTGACCCTTTTCCAGAAGTCCCACCACCATTTTCTGCTGGTATTTGCGGTGTGTTTGTGGCGTTACGTGTGTGAGTTATTACTCAGCTAAGAGCACCATGCAGCGTCGCTTAGCTTGTTTGGTTTTTGGTGCGCTGGGTGAAAATTCAACAGGCTTTGCCAAAGAAAACATTTGGCTTTGGTCGTCACTGTACCGTAATGCATTCACTCTCCCGACCCGTAAAATTACACACAGCCGCTGAAAGGAAATACATTTGCCATGGTTTAATGGCTCCCAAGCATCCCGTCGCAAGATAAGTACCCACATAATGGAGCGCTTCTCCACCTGTTCAGAAGTTGCTGAAAAAAAACAGCACTTGTCGTTAAATGCACACTTTTCTGTGGTTGTGGAGGAATATGGGACGGATGCTGAAGAATGAGAAAGCCCAGCTGTGTGGGGCTGAGAAATCATGCACTTTTCAGACTGCACGACAGATAACATTTTTGCATTTTGGCTTACAAGTTGCGGGTCTGTGAGCATGCAAACTTTGGAATGAATTCAGTTTTATTTGTTAGGCTGAAAATGCACATTATGCTCGCTCTGATGAAAACAGATCAGATTAAACTTTTTGAAAGTCGCATTTATTTAACCAAAAATACAGTAAAAATACTAATATTGTAAAATATTTTTACAATTTAAAGGAAGCATTTTCTATGTGAATATATATATGTCACATGATCCTTCAGAAATCATTGTAATATACTGATTTGCTGCTCAGGAAACATTTCTGACTACTATTAATCAGATAGAAACTGTGATACACTTTAATAAAAAAATAAAACAAAATAGATAAATAAATAAATAAACAGAAATCTAATGAAACTACAAATAAATTGATAATAAATAAATAAATTAAACTGATATATAGTAGTGAGAATGGAAAAAATGCTGAACTGTCATGAAAATAATATAAATATTAATGTAATTAATAAAAAGGGTAAAAAAACAAATATACTATTTAATTAAGCAATTAATTATTAATAAATTAATAAAAAAATGTATTCACATGCAGATCAGCATCTATAATCTACAGAATTTGAGATAAAACATTTTTGTTCAGTCATGTGATTAAAATTTCTAATCATATGTTATATATTTACTTTATTTTATTTTAAAATATGACTTGATTACTTGATTTACTAATCTGCAGAAACTGGGTGGGGGGGTTGATAGAAATCAGTTTTGTGTATAAAAAACCTTAACATTTGCCAGTCCTATGAAATAATGGAGCAAGAAGGAAAATCATTGTCAGTGTTATTTCAAGTCAATTGCATTGCATTGTTTGTAGCTTCCCATACAGGGTTTAATGCACATTTTGGCAGATAGTACATCTTTGCACTTTATATACCCAGAAAAGATGCACCTGAAGTGTGCATATTAGTTGCATTTTAAAAGATGGACACAGAAATGTCACACTGTGTGCAGTAAACAGACAACATACTGCAGAAACAGCTCTCCCAGACACACAGGAGTCAATGAGTGTATTGAGACGCACTGATGCAGACCTTCATTAGCTGCCTCATGTCAAACAGATGGAAAAAGCCACCCGTCCCTCACATAGGCTTGATTTTTCACAGGCCCGTTAGAGGTTCGTTTATGTCTGAGCTCTCTAATGAGTCAGTGTGTCTTGCTTATTCTCTCTCTTTGTTTTGCTGAGGTCACGGTGGGGCCCTTCAGAGGTCACGAGAGCAACTCGGCTTTCACTCTGTGTGATTTGAGTCGGACACTTCAAGGAAGAATATGAGAGTTACTACTTAGTCTTAAAGGTCTTGCATGTCTGTCTGTGTGTCTGTCATCATTTGCTCACCCTCACGTCTTTCCAGTGCCATATTACGTTCCTGTTTGTTACGTTCCTACGAGCAGCTCTTTTCCATGAGATCACAACGTGCGTTATTTTGATTGCTTTTTGTGAACAGATGCACATTGAACATGTGCTGCTACTGATTAAAAGATTTTGTCTCATTTGAAATCCGTTTAATTTGAATATTCACTTAAAAGAATAGTTCATATGTCATTTGTTCTTGAATCGGACAGCACTTGTCGAATTGCAGACTGTTTTTGGTTCACTAAAAATAGCCATTAGTTTGTGAATCAAACTTCAGAGGTCACACTGTATGTTTGATTCACAAGAAAGAACCTGGTTAAAAGATTCATTTGTGCTGATTGACTAAAAAGAACCAACTTGTGAGAGTCATTAGTTAGAGCTCACTCTGTAAGTTTAATTTACTACAAAGAACCTGATTAAAAGAGTCATTTGTTCATGCACCAGACTACACTGGTCGTACTGATTGTTTTTGATTCACTAAAAAGAACCAGCTCATGAGAATAATTTAAGAGAATCAGATTGCACTCATTAAGTTGTAGCCTACATATGCTTTTGATTCACTAAAAAGAACCGACTCATGAGAGTCATTTGTTTGTGAATTAAACTACAGAGGTCACACTGTATGTGTGATTTAGAAACAACCAGGGTAAAAGAGTCATTTGTTCATAGTTAAACAAAACCAAGTGCGTTGAATGTTCTTGAATCAGACGTTACTCAATGAGTTGTAGCCTATGTTTTTCATTCATTTCATTCACAAACTGACTTTTGAGAGTCATCATTTTGAAATTCATCTAAGGTCACTCTGTTTGTTTTATCCATTAAAAAGAATCAGGTTAAAAGAGTCATTTTTAATTAATGCCTTAGACTACACTATTCGTGCTGATTGTTTTAGATTCAAACAAAAAGAACCAAGTCATAAGAACTATTTAAGAGAATTGGACTGAACTCAATGTTATAGATTCACTAAAAAGAACCAACCAATCTTTTGTACTATTTTAGGCAATGTGAAAAACACTTGCAATAATTGAATTGAATTGAATTGAATTTTATTTTTATTTCATTTTATTATGTGCTTGTACTATTTTGATATTATAAAATATTTTCTTTTTTTAAACTTTTAGTTTTAAACAAATGTGCATTTTTATTTTATTTTGACACTGATATTTGTATGCTGATAGTGCTGATGCTGATTTCTGTCAGTTTTTCTTTGCTCATCACGTTTGTTGATATCTCACTGAGATCTCAGCAGAGCACACAAACACACAGTCTGTGGTGAAATCTCGCTCTGACTACACATTCACCAATTCACTTTGTTGACCTGTGTCCTGACCCTCAGGAGACCGTCTGTGCCCTCTCTCTCTGTCTGTTTATCTGTGTCTCTCCCAGATGTTTGAGAACCTGACAGTGCAGAATGAGGCAATGAGAGTCATTTTCTCAGGAGAAATATTACCAAAAGTCTGCATTTGCTCTTTATAGTCTCAGAGAAACAATTGAGGCATACAATTTTTGATGTTCTTTCCAATAGGCCTGTCTTGTAATGTGTGCAAGTTTTAAAATGTGTGTGTGTGTGTGTTAGTTGTTTATTGAGCAGACGCTGAAGGACTCACAGATCAGGAATGACTGGAATGTGAAGAGGAGGAGAGAGAGAGAGAGGGCGAGAGAGGTTGAGTGGGAGGTTATGGATTTACGAGGTCGTTGTGGGAGCTGCTGTACTTTTGCGTGACACCAGCTTTGTTTCGGCCCCTTGTGGACCCTCAGGGTGGACAGTGTGAGGGTTTCGGGTGACCATGGCTCAGTTTTCACTTTTGTGGCATTGATATGAATGACCCCTCTGTAGCTCCGCCCCACGAACACAATGACCCCTCACATGGGCCTAATATATAACTCAATTCAAATTTTTAATTTTGGTGTGCCTTATTTTCTTGTCAATTCATAAAGCACAATAAAACAAAAACAGTGAATTTTTGTATACTCTTCTTTGTTATTTAGTAGGCAAATATTGCTTTAATTATTACGAAGAACTAACTGATAAGTCAGTCATTAGTTGTTATTAGTCATTATTACATTAGTTATTAAACAGTCATTAGTTCACGCATTGGACTACTTTGGCTGTACAGAACTGCCAAAGTTTGCTATAAGTTTGATTGCAACATATAATCATTGCTGTTAATAGCTACCCGTTCTCATGGCATAAATGTACCTGGGTGAACTTTTTAGCGAGACATGAAATATGTACCAATAAGTACATATCACTGCAGTTTCCAAAAGAAATGAACACCAGTGGCAGTTTTTCGCTCAATTATTTGAAGAATATCATGTGACTTCAAAACATTTGTAATATGCTGGGAGATTTGAAAACTGCTGAACGTTAGCATCACACATATCCAGCTTCATATCTATGTGTTTTTAGACGGTAGGTTTGTTCAGTAGCTCACAGAGTACAGAGGTGTACTTGAGAGACGAGGAGCTCCGCTTTTAATCCTGTCTAACTACAGTTCGACAAAACAGTTCAAATTTGTGTAAAAGGAAGTTAATGACACGGCTGCATCAACAAATGTGTTTTTATATCAGTTCTACATTTGTTAGGATTTGATAGGGCATATTTCCAACACGATAGACAATTAACTTTTAGCAACAGTCCACAAATATTGCAATTCTGAACCGCTGCAAAACATAACTGTATCAACGTAATAAAATGTGCCGGGGTTCACGTATTGAACCTGTGTTTTAGCTACACTCAGTGAACATTTCTCTTAGAAACTGTAGCGAAACATGCAGTAAAGTATGTAAAAAAGTGTTGCACAAAAAATTCGGACTTTTACCGAATGTCAGAAATGCTTGCTTCTTCTTTAAGAAGAGATCTCAACAATGTCTTTCTTATTTCTCATCAGACGACCTCACCATCATTTTAGAGCTTTATACTCTTACTGGATGACTAGCGACTGAGTTGTATCTGTTTTTATTTCTCCAAAGGAATTTTAGAAGAGCAAAAGAGCCTCTCATGTACCACAAGGTCATTTTCTCCATAAAACAGCCACAAACAGGTGTTTTTCGTTGGGTGAGAGGGCATTTAGGGGTTCTGTACTATACTGTGTACTAGTACTAGTAACCGGAGTCTGGCAGCATGAACAAGCCCAGTGATTTATGGGAAGCGTAAAGCCATATTCTATAAACATTGACACACACAGACCAGCTGCTGCTCCTCTCTACTTCAGGCCATTAGTCCTGACTGTGTTGTGTCGGTACCCTTTCATTCCCTTCACCTTCTCGTCCAGCGTGACCCGTCTGTCAGCAAAAGCATCTCCGCAAATGAGATGAACGCTCGTGTAGGGGAGGGCTGTATGATTTGAATCACTGTGCCCGATCGAAAACCCTGAAAGATAAGATCTAACAGCCTCGCTTTCACATTCATCAATGCAGTTACGTCGAGCACAGGCTGCTGTCGGATAAATTCCCCCGCACACATGTGAATGACTGCAGCCGATGAAGACGTGTTTGTGTCGGTAAACATTCTTACTTTAGCTATGTACTTACTCAAAGTCACTGTCAACACGCTTCGTGCCTCAGTCCAGCATGTGTTCAACAACGTCAGTCCTGCAGCAAACACAGGCTCAAGGTTAGAAGGATGGAGAAGAAAAATGTTTGTTTCTTTCTTTATTTGTTTTTTTATGTTTATTTAAACACACACACACACACACATATATATATATATATATATATATATAATATTAATCATAATTAATCTCATCCAGAATAAGTTTTTGTTTACATAATATGCAGTATATGTGTATACAGTGTATATTTATTGTGTATATATATATTTTTTGTTTATATATTATATCTTATATATATAAATTTCACATTGACTGTAAACTTCTTTTCTTTTTTTTCAGGACGGAATGAGCTGATTGCGCGATACATCAAGCTTCGAACGGGAAAGACACGAACCAGGAAACAGGTAGAGAAATCCAATTCAAATTCTAGAATATTTGGATAATAAAGTATATTAAGTGCATATTTAAAAAAAAAATCTAAATTGAATTGATTTGCAAAATTGTGTAAGATATCACATGTTGTCAGAGAATATATCCTGATATTTTTCGTATTCCATCGGTATTCCATTTAAGCATAAAATTTGGGTTTAAAACAAGACAAAATTAGAAAATGAATCTAAAATCAATATATATATTTTTTAATATTCTCTGAATTTTGCACTTTCCACAACAAGATCAAGGTTTGATTCACTGATAAAATAATATCAAAATCACTTCAGATAAAGTCACTTTAAATAAAGATGTATGAAAAAAGGAAATTTAATTCATGTCTTGAATTTAGCTTTTCAAGTGAATTTATCTTGTTTCTAAAACAGTTAATATATTTTTACATTTGCATTTTTGTTTACAAATTTGATGGCAGCTCTAAAATAGCAGCTACAGTTTAACTAAGTGGATTAAATTGGCTAATTACTTTTATTTGACCTCTGTGTCACACATTAACAGCAACAGGAAGTACAGCAAATGTCAGACTGGGACTTAGAGATGGGCTTGTCCTGTTAAACTCCCAAACAGACTTTCACTGAGTGTAAATGTTTGGCCCCTGAGGGCCTCCATGCTGAAATGCACTTCAGCGGTGTGATTTATCGCGCATGGATCGGATGTCGGTGTGTGTCTTCAGCACCTCTCTCAGTCCCGCTCGTTAGACCCACAAACAACTGCTCGATTCGGGGCACATCACACACTGCTGGGGTGGGGATCTGGAATCCAATAGTGTTCCCGCCGGCATGCGATATCGCATGATGTCATTCTGTTCCTTGTCACATACTGAGTCTTAAGCCCTCGGAGAGAGTCGAGGTGAGCCGGGGGCCCAGGAGGTAAAATAATAACTAAAAACAAAAAGGGAAACTAGAATTAGCTAGATAAAACTAGATAAACTAGATAAGTGAACAAATGAAGGTCAAAGCAATTGCAGTTTCGCATACTTTGTGATTAAAATACGAATTTATAATCTGCATTTGTCTCGCACGACCTTGGTTAATAATTACAGAGTTGGGCTTCTTTTAAGAATTAGTTATTTAAGTTGTTCTTTCTCCTGTTTGAAGAATGTTGGTATCCAAAAATATTCTGGTTCCCATTGACTTCCATATTATAATGTTTTCTCCATACTAATCAATGGGGACCAACAACCTGAAAATGAAATTTTGTTGAAAATGCACTCGCCCTCAGGCCATCCGAGATGGAGATGAGTTTGTTTCTTCATCAGATTTGGAGAAATGTAGCATTACATCACTTGCTCACCAATGGATGTGAATGGGTGCCGTCGGAATTAGAGTCCAAACAGCTGATAAAAACACCACAATAATCCACACCACTCCAGTCCATCAGTTAACATCTTTAGAAGTTAAAAACCATGTGTGTGTAAGAAACAAATCCATCATTAAGGTGTTTTTAACTTCAAATTGTTGCTTCCAGCTAAATATGAGTCCATGATCTATAATATTGCAATCTCCAGTGAAAAAGTCATCTGGTCTGAATCAGGTGAGAAATATGCACAGACCTTTTACAAGCAAAAACAGCTCTAAACAGATCTGATGATGGATGGAAAAGTCCACAAGATGAACTTTAAGCGTTATTGTGGATTATGGACTAATATTTTGTTCAGAAGCAACGGCATAAAGTTAAAATGCCTTAATAATGCATTTGTTTCTCTTCACAAGATGTTAACTGTTGGAAAGGAGTGGTGTGGATTAATTGTGGATTATTGTGATTTATTTTATCATTTGTTTAGACTCTCATTCTGACGGCACCCATTCACATCCATTGGTAAGCAAATTACGCAATGCTACATTTCTCCAAATCTGGTGAAGAAACAAACTCATCTACAACTACAAGTACATTTTCAGAAAAAACTTGATCCGTTCCTTTAAGAAAAAAGGACTGTTTATTTTATATAATATGAGCTGGGCTCAAATCTTGTGTGTTTTCCGCAGGTCTCCAGTCACATTCAGGTGTTGGCACGACGGAAAGCTCGGGAAATCCAGGTGAAACTCAAGGTAGGTAATGAGCTCTGTTAATGCTGATCACCTGTTTGCAAATTAGCACCATTATCACCTTACAGCCAAAGCATTTGTTAATGATGCAAAGAAGAGACACAATCGCATTAATGTCTGAGCAAATATAGCCTAGGCATGATTCAGATACAAATTTAATTGCGTGCATTATCACACACCACACTACAAATCTGTTTCAGCACGTCGCTAATTTTCGGAAAACGTGTGACCTCTGGCTGTATAAGGGCTTAGCTCGGCTCGGTAATATCGAGTCTTCTCCTCGTGCACTCCTGTCTTTCATCATATGGCATAGTTCACCCGTTGGCCGTCGTCCATCTTGGCCCAGCTGTCTGAGAGTGGTACTGGTCACACGGCTAACACTGACAGCCCTTTTAAATGCGTTTCTGTAACTGAGAACTGTGACGGACACACACATGCCCATATTTCAGCCTGCAGCGTTTGCCAGATTGGGGCTGAAGAATGCATCGGCTAGTCATGCTTCAAGGACACAGCAGTTGCTTGGGCTAGTCGCCGACGACTGTGACCTCTCCATGATGCAGCTCTGCTGTAGATTCACTGAAGTTAGAGCAAAATATATCGGGCAGGTGTTGAGGAGTAAGTAACTAAAAGTAGATGAATACTGAATAATCATGCTCTAAAATGTTTCCATATGAAGTTTCTAAAAGGAAAATTAATTTTAGTGAATCGGTTCATTCCAATGAACTGAATCCAGTCATTGTGTGCAAGATGCATTTAGCAGTTTTTATAGACATAAATATAAGTTGTTTTTTTTGTTTTTTTGTTTGTTTAATAAATATTAAGTATAAATATATTATTAATTATATTTAGATATTCTTCTAATATATATAATATAATATATATACCAATTTCGTGGATTTCAAAGTTATACGTCAGTCGCATGTGTTTATTTTTAATAGTTAAATAATAACATTTTATTATATAGTGTCCTCTCCTATTATGACACTTTAGAGAACAAGTTTAGAAAAATCAGTTCACTGATTCCAGTCATTTTGCAGAAGTCAGAAAGCATTTAGCTTTTTTTATGCTGACATATTTTGGTTATATTTATTATATTTAAATATATTTATTTGTATTTAGACTTATATTTAGACTTATTATTTTTCAACTGAGGCAATGTGTCCTTCTCGTGTCAAGCTTTAGTAGGACTGATTCATTTTAGTGAGTCGTTTCATTCGAACAAGTTCAAAAGGAAACAATTCACTAATTCCAGTCACTGCACTGAACTTTGCTGTATTTTGCACTTCTTTTAAATATATAGTATATTCAGATATATTTATTTTTAATAGATGTGCTTATTTTTCAAACTGAGGCAATACTAAAATACCCACTGTTTCTCATCAGTTTTTTGATTCTCTGTGCAGTAAGTTCACAGATTTGACTTAAACGATATTCCTCATTGTTTTCTAGCTCTGTTGGTTGTATTTAGTGTACACTGATAAAATGCTGTTTAATGTTTGTAGTTGTAGTTCACTCATTTAGCTAACCTTTTCTTAGTAGCTTACAGTAAAGTTGACTAAAAAACTAGCTTTACAGTAGCTGAATTTCTTTCAGTTATGAGTGGCATATAGCTATTAACTTCCTCAACACTGAATGCAATATGCAGATGCATTGGCTGCATGATGGATTTGAGTTTTACTTGGTCCTAGGCATCTTACATTCACATCCAGTAGATCCCGAGTGTTTGTAGCTCTCAGACTGTAGCTGATTTCAGCTTGTCTCAGTAAACATGGTTTGGAGCAGCAGGTAAAGGAGCTGTAGCTCCACACACAGTGTTTTTCCAAGCGCAGTCTCCTGTTTCATAATGTCGGAGCTCCCAGTTCTTCAGCTGACCTCTAGGAGAAGGAGTCAAGCTGTCAACACCACTCAGACGCTCCCAGAGCCATAAACCACCTTCAGCCTTCACACAGCAACACACACAGTGAAGCATACACACACACAAACACACGCACACACACGCAGACACTCAAGCACACACACACACACACACACACACA
>JAUMHE010000085.1:1918178-1933445 GCA_032359235.1 Enteromius mattozi | reverse complement strand
CATCGTTTCTACAAATTTGTGTTTTTATAGTTTATATGGAGACAATAATGGTACTATTTTCAAAAATGTGCAGTTTTAAACAAGTTTTCAAAGGTTTGCGTTTTCAAACTCCCAAAAAAAAAAATAAATAAAAAAAATTTTTTTAGCCAGAAAAAGTATTGTGTAAATGCTCCCATAGTTTATACATAAACTTGTGCTTCAACTAGGTTTAATGGTGCAAAACAAATTCAAGAAACCATTACAAGTAGTGTGTAGCTTTTAGCTTCAGGGAATCGTTACGTCAAAACTAGGCTAATTTGTAAGTTACAGACAGTTGGTGTAATCGGCCCCTCAAGGCCAGAAGTCGGGCAGAGTTTTGCTCCAACCCTAATCAAACAAGCTAATCAAGGTCTTTGGGATTACTAGAAAATTGCAAGATATGGTGAGTTTTATAGAGGTTGGAGAGCTCCAGGCTCAGATTTGGAGAACCCAGGCATAATCAGATGATCAGGTTTTGTAGATGCTGCTAACATTTAATATGGTTTAATTCAAACTGAAGGTGGATGTTCTAAAGACTCTTTTTTTTTTTTTTCTTTTTTATGACTCGTTGTATGTAAGTCAAACCTAAACGTATTACCCTAAGCTTCCCATTCAGTGCCATCCATGGACTATAAAAACAAACTTTAGTATTTCGTGAGAATTTGACGATTCACCAGAGGACTTCAAAACGTCACCATGAGCATTTCTGCAAGATACTGATTTTGTTTCAAAACCTAACAAACTGCCTTAATTTATTCTGCCAGCTGCCTTTGAAGATGGCATGGAAGATGAATTGTAACGCTCTGCTTGGGTAGAATCTCACCATTGATTCTAATAGAGTTAGGTGTTGTACTGAACTAATGCGCTAAAACTATGGGGTAAACAATCCATTTAAGTTGAATTTTACTATATTTCAATCAATATTTTTGCTATTAAATTAATGAAATGTAAAAACAAGTGATATTTTGTTGGTTTTTTTACTGAGTTAGTTGCAATGCATTCTGGAAATCTGCATTTGCAAAAAATACAAGCTGCTTTAGAATTTGGCCAAAACAAGGCATCACTCTGTCTGCATGATGCATTTAATGCTGCCTACGGAGGCTACACTAGGTTTTGAATCGTTTGGATCTGACTGCTTTTTTTTTTTTTTCCCAAAAAGGCAGTTGGTTGCTAAGTGCTTTAAGATGCGCAAGACCGCCGCCACTTTTCATGTCCAAATGGAAGTGGCCGGAAGAGTTCGGTTTCTGCTTTCCCAGAAGAGACAGCTCAGAGCAGGAACTAATGGAGTGCTGGGGTATTTTTACTAGATGTTGGCTCAAAGCGTTCTTTCAGTGGGGTGCTGTAATGGCACCTGATGCACCATTGAAGGAATGTTTTGTACGGAGGTGCTGTTTAGTGTTCAAGGGGGAATTGTTCCGAGATATGAAGTGACCTGACCCAGCTTATATACAGTAAACTACACATTTACTGTGTCTGATATTTAAATGAATAGATTGCATGTACTCCCTTGAGTCTCATTCAAACCTGCATTAATTTATTAATAACTTAATGCAGAATATGTACATTTTCATTTGTTGTCTTTTTTTTTTTTTTGATGTTGCACTGCAATCGGTCTTGTGAAATGCAAACCAAAGCAACAGGTTTCCCCCCTACAGAGGTTTTGTCCCATAATTTAATCTATTAACCATGGAAGTCTGATCCTGCAACAGAATGAAAAAGACTCAAAAAAAAAAAGAATTGAGATATAAAGCATTCTGATTTTTTTTTTTTTTTTTCTTCTCACAATTAAGGTTTAAATCTTACAATTCTGGACTTTTTTTTCTTTCTTGGCACCAAAAAATTCTTTTTTTTTCCCCTTCTTTTTTTATTTAAATGTAGCTAAAATAAATTGTTTGCAACCATTTATCTTTACAAAAATCTGTATATTTCTTTTTCTGGGTAATTGTGACCTTTTATCTCACAATTCATACTTTATATTTCACAATTCTGGCCTTTCCAATTCTGACATTTACAATTTTTTTCTTAAAACTGCAAGTTATAAGTTCACAATTACAAAAGAGGGGGAAAAAAAAGAAATCAGAATTGAATTATGGGAGAAAAAATCTGAATTACTATTTGTAATTTATTTTGTCTTGTGGCAGAAACCTTTTCAATAGATCTATTTTTATTTAGAAGACACAAGCTTGAATATTCAGCTATTTGTTTTTCATGCAAAAATAAAATAAAATAAATCAAGCAGAAACTGGTTAACATTGCTCATTAATTGTCATTAATTTATTTTTTATGAATATATTTTTCAAATAATTTGAAAACAAAACATCTAAATGATTAAAAAAAAAAAAAAACCCAATACATAGCTCACTGATGGAAAAAAGTCACCTTACTGCTTTCAGTTTCCCATAACGCATTTTTAATATGACATTTATACATGTATGTTCCCTATAGCGGAGCTCAGATATTAAAGAGCTTCTTCACAGCTTCTTTATATTTGTGTAGGTTTTCCTCTGTCTCTCCCTGGTTCTTCAGCCTGAGCACAGTGTCTCTGTACTCCTGCACCTCCGGCTGTCCTAGCAGCTCCTCCCTGGTTCCCTCCTCCATCTCTTCCTTCGCTCCGACCGCTCGCATGCTCACGAGAGTGTCCAGAACGCTCTTTTGGGATGGACTGTCTTCCCACTCGTACTCCTCCATATCCGCACGTGTCTTTTCTTGCTCCCACGCCTCGCTTTTCTGTAAAACAGGGACATGACAAAAATAGGCCAATTTTGTTTCGAATTTTGTATCAAGATGGCAAGCTGATTTGGAAAGGACCAGCTGTAATAAACAAGGCCACCGAGCAGCTCTGATTTCACTGAAAACATGAAGAGACGCAGCTCAACATTTGCTTAAGCATTTGAACGAGTGCCGCTGGAGTTTGACAAGGACCCTCGGAGTCCCTCGTTTGCCTGAGACTAAATTTTCCCAATACTTCCCATCCTCTGTGACAAAAGCGTCTTTGTGTGTGAAGGCCTCTGGTGCAGGTGCTCCTGACTAATGACTATCAATCCAGAAACCAAGCCCTCGTCATTCTCCTTTAACACTCCTCCATTCCTCTCCTCAAATCACCCGCCGGCCGCAGGGCACTACTTAGGGAGCGACTGATGGATTGGGTGGTTTCTATGGAGATGAAGGGGGTTTGAGGATTTGATTAGGACTGTTGACCCAAATGATTCAATTTAGCCGAAGAGGCAAATCAAATGGTTTGCGATAAATTAATGAGATTGGCCTTTCACTGGAGAGAACGGGAGTGTAATTGAGGATCTGACTGCAGACACGCTCCTGGTTCGCTTTCCTCTTCGGTTAACCGCTCTGAAGCTCAGGAAAGAAAAGTATGAGAGCTCTTCTGTTCAAGAAACACCAAAACCAAGCGTTAAAGTCAATGGGAAATCAATATAGACCCCATTTTTTTTTTGCAATGACTTCAATCTTTCAAATGAAAAACATGATGTTTCCCCATATAATGGAAGAACAAGTTCAATAAAAATTATATATAGTTTTCAAAATATACAAAAATATATATAAATATTTCATATAATGCCAATGGTAGCATTATTTATATAAAAAAATATATACTAGTTATATTAGAAAAAAAAAGCATTTGAAGGTTTAAACTAAATGTTTACACTGGAAAATGTATTTCCATAACTGCGTTTTTTTTACAACATGTATTTAGCAGCACTTATTTTTGGTCAAGAAAAATATATTGCTAATATAAATACATGTAAATACATATATTTTGACATTTTGAAGTTTTAGTTACTCATATGTCCAACATTTACACAGAATATATTTTATTTTATATATTTATATACATTTGAAGGTTTTTATTTGGGGAAAAAAAGGTTATTTATTTTTATATGTATTTAGCATACATTTGAAACTTATTTTGGCCAGTAAAATAAATAAATAAATAAATAGCTAATATAGTTTATTATTATTATTATTAAGTTATATCATAAATATTAAGTATTTTGATATTCTTTAGTTTACTAAATTTATTATATTTACCCAAAAATGTATTTTAAGATTGGAAACACATTTTTTTCAGCATTTAATTTAAACAAAATATATTTTCATTAACGAAAAAGTCTACCAACAAATATCCCAAAATATTTTCGAGCTGAATTATTTTGGCCACCCTGCATTTCGGAAGTCCACTGCAGTGCAAAGGCTTCACGACGCATTAGAAACCAAATGAAATGGAAAAGAGGGCTGATATTTAACCTCTGGAAACACTTCCAGGCCGCATTTGTTCCAAAACCTCTTCCAGTCGATGTGAACACAGTTTGAATGGATTATTGGCAGCTAAATCAGGTCTTGGAGATACAATCACCCTCGTGATGGGGAACAATCGGCTGCTTTGTGGCGAAGCGCCCCCCCTCCCGTTCCCACTCGACGTCACTCTTACCCCGTCCTGAGCGCTCCGAGCCGCCTCTGTGCTAGTCATTGTGCTAGCGAAAGGCCAGCGGACACCGTTACACTTCCCAACCAGGATGGCAAACAAAGCTGGAGCGTGGCTGTCAGCCAGGCCTCTCAGTGAAGCTCAGAACATAGTTACACAACACCAAAGCCAGCCAGTCTCCAGCGACAAGTGCATGATGGGAAAACGCACACTTCTCGAGCATCCTTGCATTTTATTGACACCCGATACGTTTTTTGTTTTTTTTTGCCGTCCGACCTTGTCTGAATCTAAAAGGTCACGTTCTTTACTCCTTGAAGATGCTTTAAGAAGATCATCTGCGTAGGGAGCCCTCAGTTTGCCGACTTTGAGAAGTTCAAGTGTATAAATTACAGCGCTCTCGTCCTTAATCTGTGTTTTATCTGCTAATTCAGCCTCTGTTGTGCTAATGAGGTGAATCATGCGATACTCGAAGGTTGCTAATCGCTTTTTGGAGTCTCACTTAATTCACAAAGGAAACTGTCACATTACATCTGTTGTCAATTAAATAGCCGCTCTCGACTTTGATCGTGAACTCGGTGTAAGCCGAGACGGTTCTTCCGCGCAGATGTGACGTGAATTATTGATGACGCGTTTTCATAGAGCTGTAATGAGAATCTTCTGAGGCGCCGCCAACTGCTTTTTCCAGTGGAATCTCGCTGTCAGCCAATCAGACGCTTCTGTTCAGTCACCGTTTCCACTCTCGGGTTGCTGATTGGGCGAGATGGCTGTCAATCATCGGATCTGGTTAATAATTACTAATTGAGTGATGGTTTGCTGCAGGTTTAGTGGGTTGCTTTGGTTTCACAATTAAAACATTGCGGATCAAGCTCAAGGTAGGAATTAAAACTAAACTAAAAACAAACAAATAAATGACTTTTATAGTTATTCCACAACAATTTAACATTTCAAAACAAACAAAACCTCATCATAAATATATATATATATATAATTACATATAATTGCTAATATATTTAGAAACATTTTAGAGTTTTTTTTTGTCCTTTGTTTTCAAACTTGATTTTTATATCGTTCACAATATTAATTTACCAAAAATGCATTTTAAGATTAAAAATGTATTTTATTGCACATTTTAGCATTTCGAAGGCTTTGGAATATATGAAATATTTTTAATATGAAAAATGAATTTCCTTAAGCTGCATGGTTTACAACGTATATTTAGCATATTTGGAAAAATATATTGGCATAAAAGAGATTTTATATGTTAAAATCAAATCAAATGAAAATAATTTTGGTCAGAGTTTTCTTTTCAGGCCTAAAAATAAACAAACTAGTGCTGTCATAAGATTAATTGCATCCAAAATATATATTTTTCTACATTATGTGTATATATAAATACAAACACATGCATTTATATTTATATATATATATATATATATATATAATAATTTCACAAAAATGTTTATATATTTAATATATTTATTTATAATATACATTTTATTAATATAAATATAAACATGGAAAGACATGGAAATATTTTATATAAATAAGTGTGTATATTAATATATACATAAATATACACAGCACACACATATATTATGCAAAAAAAAAGAAAAAGAAAATTATGCAATCAATCTTGATTAATCATTTGACAGCACTAAAATAAACTAAATACATTCCAGGTTTAATTCAAAACTAATTTCAATTTTAGGGCAGTGCACTGTCACTGTTGTGGATTCCCAGCCTTTATTCATGCCCCCCTCATCCTATTGTTTAATGTCGTCTCACAGAGGGTCTCTGTCATGGAAATCCACCCTGCTGCCAGCGGGACCCCACTGAAACTTTCATAAGAGTTCAGGTACAATAGAGATATGAAATATTCATGTGTTCAGTGACAGACATCAGAGAGACTCTCCTGTGATTCAAACACACAAGCACAGATAAACACCTCAACCTCCATCAGACAGAAGCTGATCACAATCCAGTTAATGTACTGATACACAAATCACAATGACCAGTGATGAGAAGTGCTGTTTGCTTAAGCATGCTTAAAGGAACACTCCACTTTTTTTGAAAATAGGCTCCCCTGGAGTTAAACAGTTGAGTTTTACCATTTTTGAATCCATTCAGCCGATCTCCGGGTCTGGCGATAACACTTTTAGCTGTAGCTTAGCATAGATCATTGAACCTGATTAGACCGTTAGCATTACGCTCAAAAATGACTAAAGAGTTGTGATATTTTTCCTATTTGAAACTTGACTCTACTGTAGTTCCATCATGTACTAAGACCGACTGAAAATTACTTTAACATCTACAGGGTTAATGTTCTTTATGCAAAATGTTTTATTTTGTAAAAAAATTGCCCTGCATGTTTCGTGACAGTTTTCATGAAGTCCACCCTGCAGCATGTAAATCCTGCCCTACTGTATAGAGATGATTGTAAACACTGAACCTTACAGACTTGTAGAATTTTAGTAGCAATGTAGGCTGTTTTCATGGCAAAAACAATTACATTGTTACAATTGCAGTGTATCTAGAGTAATGTAGAGGGTTGCAGACTCACCCAGGACTCGTGGTAAAGCACGGTGAGGAGGTACATGGCGTAATCATAATTCTGCTGTCTCAGCGGGCAACTACAATCACACACACAAAGATCATTTTTATGTAAGGGAAATGAGGAGTAAAAGAACACAGAATGTGTATCCATATGACGCACCTGTCTGTGGTGATGGTAAGCGTGTCGGTGTCTTTACAGTATCGCTCTTCACTGAGTCTGATCATCTTCTTTCTGGCGTGATCATCCAGATTCAAGCTGGAGAGCTTCACCTGTGATGGAGAGAAACACATTTCAACTACCTTTTTTAATTAAGGAGAGTGTTTAACCAGTTAAACTGCATCATAGAGAAAGTAAACACTGATAGGGTGATCAGGACCTGCTTATTATCTCTTGATGTACTAAAATAAAATGAATATGACAAATACACATAAAACCAATAATATAAAAAATGCTAATAAAATCATAAATTATTGTTTTATAAAATGTATAAAAAAATATTTTCTTAAAAATAATATAACTGTAATCTTATTAATTGCAATCACATCCAAAATAAAAGTTTACCTAATATATATATAAGAAAAATCTTATATTTTTATATTAAATATATTTATATATAATATAAACTACATGTAAATATTTTCAAAATATATACTGTTTGTGTGTGCATTTATATATAGAATAAATATGCACAGCACACACACATAAGCACAGACTTTTATTTTGGATGCGCTTTATCACGATTAATCACTTGACAGCACTAAATGATGTTGATAAACAAATTTCAAATTTTCACATTCCCAATCAACCTGTTAGCTGTTCACCCAATCAGAACTCAGAGTCTCCGCCTTAAATAAGCATGATTTCCTCCCTTCCGCATCTCATTTTTGCATTCCCCCCACCACCCCTTACTCCGCCTTGGGGGAAGGCATGCGGGGTTCAAGCCAGACGCCAAGTTCTGCCAGACCCTCGCAGCAAAGGGCTAAAACCCCTAGGGCTCGGAGTCCGCCGAGCTCCTGGCTCGCTACCCCGGACAGCAAGCCAAACATGCTATTCTATTCGTATTCATGAGGAAGTGTGAATTTGTGAAATAGTATCTTGGTACTAAAATAACATGCACAAAAAAGAAAAATGACAAAAACAATGAAATCAGTAAAACCTCAACAAAATATTTAAAATACATAGAAAACAAAAATGTAAACGCATAAATTTATAGATTTCATAAAATTAAAATTTATTTAAAACATTTATAATAAATTAAAAATATTAATATATAAATATTACTATAATAGTATCTCAGGGATACAAAATAATATAAATAGTCGTGAAAAGGACAAAACCTTAATAAAAACGTATAAAAACCCCTAAAAATATAGTTGATAATATAAAATATTATAACTGCAAACTGAAGTTATTATTATAATATTTTTCCTATTAATTTGAATTTTTGTTAAAGTGTATTTATATTTATTCCCCAGTCTTGAAAGTTCATCAAAGGACAATGAGTCACTTAATCCAAATCTTCAGCATATCTCCAGCAATCATTTTCACTTGGCGTTCCTCCAGTCATCTGAACATACTTTCTATTAGATTTTATTCTTTCAAACAACAAACCCTCAAAAAGCACTAAATATCATCATGCACAACTCTGCTCTTTAAACCCTACTCCGGATTGGCACAAACACAACCCAGTGTCGTCACTAAGCTTAAAACAATGGTGCACAATGCAATATCACTTGATGATTTAGCTGGGGTTTTCTGGTTGTTTCAGTTAAGAAAGGATGGGGGGAAAGACCCTCATCCCGCAAATCTGCCCTTTGATCCCATTCACATCCAGCCCTAATCCAACGGGATTAACGTCAGATGGCGATTCCTGGTTTTTCAGGCAGATGGTCAGAGATTTATGATAAATCACACATTTCAGATTATAAATAAAGAGAGAATTTACTGCTAAATCATTGAGGCCATCATGCATGTCTTCAAGTAACAGCATTTCATTGACGTGTAAGTCAGTGTTTACTCAAACAAAAACGACTTCTTAATTATCTGGATATGTCCGATCGCCATCATTTTGTTTATTTAAACAGGAAATCATCACAATCATCACCAGTAAAGTATGGAGTACCACAAGGCTCTATCCTAGGTCTTCTGCTATTTTCAATATACATGTTGCCCTTTGGTAATATTACTAGAAAATAATTTTTTCCCATGTTACAAAAACAGCATTCTTCCATTCTAGAAACATGTTACCTGTTTCTGAAGCTAATTCCTGCATCTATGAGCTTTAGACTGGACTTTTGTAATGCACTGCTAGCTGGTTGTCCTGCATCTTCAATAAATATATTGAAACTTAATTTCCTGTAAAGCTGCTTTGCAATGATTTATATCATAAAAGCGCTTCCTGAAATATTTGGATTGAAAAGTTAAATGCTAATTTAATTCACTGAAAGAAAACAAAGCAGTAGTTTAGCTCCAGTTTCTAGGTGGATGCTGGGCTGTTTTAGCTTCATAATTTGGAAAATGTTAATTTAAGCTCCAGAAGGTATTTAACAAAGCAGTCAGTCGTACCTTCAGTGTCACTATCCTCGCGTCTGGGTTTCGCAGCGACAATCCAGCGGATACGAATTCCTTACTCTGCACCTGGATTGGGAAATGCTTCATGCATTTTTCATCCGAGTCCAGGGCAGATGGCCACTCCGTACAGAACTCTGGAAAGATTTGTAAATGTTTTCCCTCTCGTTTAGCCGCCACGTAACACATGCTGCCAAAATTTGATCAATGAAAAAAACTCACGCTTCAGGGCCTCACAGTGCTTCTTAATAGCAACCGGGGTTAAGTGTAAAAAGTTTGGGATCTGAAAGACATTATTAAAATATCACGTTTTAATGTACATGCAAAATAAGATGAGCTGAATAGGTGCAGTTAGCATCATTTAAAGTTCACAATAAGGTTTATATAGAGGGGGGAAAAAAGGAAAAGAAAAGGTCAAAGAGACAGGTCCTATAAATTGACCTTCTGCAGTTTTTATGAAGGTACATTTAAGATCAAGTAAAACTAATTAAGGAATCGTTTGAATAGAAGAAAATATGTCAATATGGTCTCTAAATGTAAATGTCTTGTATTAGCCACACCTCAGAGCTTGTTTTAGAAAAAGGGCTTAACTAGCTCAAACACTGGAATATGGAAATACATCGTACAATAGCTTGAGATCACATCGCATAGAAGTGTATTTTTGTCTTGTCTTCCAGTACAAATGTCTAAAGGTTCTTAAATCAAGACTTCATATGTTCAATTTGCATCTCAAATGTGACTTGATTTAAGGATGTTTAAGTTAGTATTGAGGAAGATAAGTGTTTTTTTGTACAGTGCATACAAGTTTAATGCCATGACTTTATGCAGTGATTTAAAATCTTTTTAGGCCTTAATTGACTTCACCGTATTTTATGCATAATCATTTTCTATTTTTAACTATATAAAGGAATGACCCTGTAAGTTTTTTTCTCTCTCTTCCCATTTCTCTTTCACATTATAATATTACTGATATGTCTATTGCTACCCCTCACGTTTGTTCACTTGTAGGATGTTATTTTGTTCATCTAAAGACAAAAAAAAGTTGATTAAGTTTTTAAATTCCTTGTTTTATTGTTGTGATTATCTTTTTATAATTATTTTATGTCCTTTTATGTAAAACACTTTGAATTACTATTGTGTATGAAATGTTAATTTGTGGAACGCCGAATTAAGAAAAATATATACATCAATAAATATTGTCCATTGCATTTGTTTTCATTTTTTTTTTAATTAGATGTAGTTTTAAAGACTTTATCACCTTTATCAGTTCCAGGTTGCCCTTCTTGGCAGGCGGCACGCCTCTCTTCACGGGATATCCCATCCGCACCGGCAGAGGAACCGTGGACGGTTTGAATGACGCTGCAGTGGGATAAACCACGGTCCAGTCCTGATCCACAGGCATCCGCTCGGTCCTGGGCTCCCCAGCCTGTGCGATACAATCAAATGTGTTTTATTAGAAATAATATAATTTACCTGATTCATAAAGATAAGAACACAGACCAAATCCATTATGATTACGATGAGGTAAAGTGTAATAATAACCTGTCTCTTTGACCTCCGTTGACCCCGAACACCTCGACCTGCAGATTCTTGATTATGTGCAGAAATTAAGAAGTAACTTTATTTTTAATTCGTACTGTGGCCTTAAGAAACAATCTAGTTAAATACAACATGCCAGACGAGCAATTAACCCTTAATTTGATATTCCAATGATTGCATCAACTGATACTACAATATCAATGTATAGTAGGTATTAAACGATTATTATATTCATATACAGCTGTATTTACTTAGTAATACTATGGTTGTATTATGATACATGTCAAAAAACAATGCAACATTATGCCAGTTTTGTTAGATAAATGTAATTTTCCATTTTAGTAAAGTAAGGACATATTTTCTATATAATAACAGTAGTAGTAATAATTTGGTAGCTCTCCGTGATACTGCACATAGGTTAAATCACACATAAACCGATTTGTACCTGTTACTGTGGTCACTGCGCTTGTTGAGAGCACAGAGGAGACTGAAATCCTCCTGCTGAATAAAATTAAGCTGTATTTTCCATTAATATGACCGTTTATTTTGCATAAGGAGGACAGCGCAGGGCGAGTGATGGACGCAGCCATGATGGAGAAACCTGCAGCGTGCCTACGGCGGCCCGGATGGACGCAAATAAAGCGAAGCTGAAAACGTGAGAGACAAACACCAGAGTGTGATCAGAACACATATCTTTTTATTCAAAACAACATTTAAATGTAACTTCTTGAAAGTGAAACATATCAGCTGGAACGAATGACTTGAACAGAAAGTCTTAAGATGCGTTTTGAAGAATATATTTTATTATTATAATTACATAATTATATATCTAAAATAAATATGAAACCTTTTCCCTATGCGTATTTGTTAAAATATAAATAATTATTTTTTTTATATTATTGTTTTTATTATTAGCGAAATCATCATTTTTTCCCACAGAGGATATAGCATAATCCTCTTTACATATATCAGAGCCGAAAACGTTTGAATTTGTAGTTTATGAAATATTTCAAAGGCTTTCTCCGGGAGCGCGCCTTGACGCGATGACGCCCTCAGCATCTCTGTTGCATCGCTCCACATGTGTTTCACTCACAGCATCACGGAGAACTCCAGCACATCTCCTCATCACTGCAGTTAACGCCTTTACTTGATGATGATGATGATGATGATGAAGATGAACTGACGGAGAGGTATTGTGGATTTAAAAGTTAATGTCCTTTGTTTTGTGAAGTGATGTGGTCCATCGAAGAGAGATTAAAAACGACTTCTTGTGGTCTTGACTTGTGTAGAAATTAGAAAGGGTCTTTTAGACATGTCACATAGAGTCTATGAAGATAAATATAGCTAGATATATATTTCAAGACGGCGTATGTGCTTATTGTGGCTACAAATATAGCATTTATTCGCAATATAAATAGTCAATTTCTGCTTTAACATTATTATTATTATTATTTTAAATTTCTGAGCTGATGGTAACTGAGTTTACAATAAGTTTACGCTTGTTACAGTTGAAATAATAAACAATAACTACGTATTAGCATTTTATCACTTTTAGTACTTTATCTACTGTAGTCTTTTTATTTTGTACATTAAGACAATTTTAACATCAAAAGTTGTCTAATGAAAAATAAACAATTGCATATTTTTAAAATAATTAAGGTGAATAAAGTTATTTATGATACCTAATGTGTTAACTAATATTACTGTAAATAACTGCATTGTAAAGTGTAACTGTAATAATGTCCTGAAATTATTTAAATGCATAAATCCCTGTATAAGTACTATATTTTTTTACATACAATATAAATATACAACATATACGTACATGTGTGTGTGAGTATATATATATATATATATATTTACGCAATAATTTTATATACTCTATAAATATACACAATATGTAAAAAATTATGTTTTTCAAGCAAGTGTATGTGTGTGTGTGTGTAATATATATTGTTATAGGTCATATAAAATCTGGCTACATAAAATAATACAGTTATAAGATTCTAATAATTTTTGCATGAATGTATTTAGTTCCAGTTGTCTTGGTGGGATAACTTGAAGAGTGACTGGTTTCATTCATTTGCTGCTTTTGTGCTTCGTGCACACATGAATAAGCGTGAGTGTGTTTATCTCTCTGTCCACTAAATCCCCTCGACACGCTCTGACCGTGAGTGGTTTCTATCTCTTGACATTGTGATCTGCAGCTTAAAGCGGTGTTCTGAAACTATATCTGCGAGCGGCCGGCGCTGTAGTCTCGCTTCTGTCAGCGGCTCTGCTTCTGTGACTGACAGAGGATGGCAGGGTCCTGTTTCGATTTGTCTCCGCTCACAAAGCTTTTTCCAGTGGCTTTGTGTGTCCATCCACTGGTCATCTCATGATAGACTGGCGATCTTGTGATTTCTCTTGAGGGGAACGTCTGACCTCATTAATGAGGGTATTTTACTCCTCTTCCTTACTGCTTCTGAGGAAGACTACAGTCAAATCACAATCAAGCTGCAGTGATGACACTCATTTGGCACATGACTGGTAGATTTTTACGTTACAAATGTCTTTAATGTTGCATTTTATCAACTTATAAAAGAACACAATACAATACAGAAAACAAGAGCTTAAGAACCTTTGATGTTCACTACTTTTAAGCATGATCGTATGGTGCATGTCAGAGGAGGGTTATGGATGTGTCTGGTGATCTTCAGTGCATTCTCATGCAATTTTAACCTGTCTGAGGTTGTCTGAGCTGTGACCTGCTCCTTATTTAAACCCGCAGACTTGGAGCACGTCATGACACCTCATGAGTTAATGTGTGCTGTGACTTCCCAACAACTGGTGATCAATCAAACGCAACTAAACACTCAAGACTGTAAATGCACACCTTAAGTAATATGTACTTTTAAAAGTACCAAATGGACTTTTTATGTGCAAACATGTACCTTTTTAAAAGGTACCGCCCCAGTGACAGCTTTTGTACCTTTATTTCTGAGAGTGTTTGCTTACTAATGGATGTGAATGGGTGCCCTCAGAATAAGAGTCAAAACAGCTAATAAAAACATCACAATAATCCACAAGTAATACACACCACTCCAGTCCATCAATTAACATCTTGAGAAGTGAAAATCTGTGGTTGTGTAAGAAAAAAAATCCTTCATTAAAATGTTTTTTAAGTGTAAACCATTGCTATGGATAAAATATAGCCTATACATGTTGTCTATCTATAATATTGCTTTTAGCAGTTAAAAAAGTCTTCTCGTCTGAATCAGGTGAGAAATCTGCACTGATTAAACATTGTTTACAAGCCAAAACAGCACTAAAAAAATGTGTGGGCAGATTTTGATGAGAGAGAGAACAGGAGATGGACGTTTTTCACCGGAGGAAGCATAATTATAGATTATGAACTCATAAAAAACATCTTGATGGATATGTTTCTTATAAAAATGCAGCTTTCACAAGTCATTAACTGATGGACTGGAGTGGTGTGGATTAACTGTGGTGTTTTTATCAGATGTTTGGACTCTCATTCTGGCGGCACCCATTTACATCCATTGATGAGCAAATTACATAATGCTACATTTCCCCAAATGTGATGAAGAAACAAACTCATCTACAACTCAGAAGACCTGAGGGTGAGCACGTTCCCAGCAAATTTGAATTTTCAGGTGAATTTCTATTAAAGGGGTCATATGATGTTGCTAAAAGGAACACTATTTTGTGTATTTGGTGTAATGCAATGTGTTTATGAAGTTTAAGGTTAAAAAACACATTATTTTCCACATACTGTACATTATTGTTTGTCCTCTAAGCCCCGACTCCTGAAACAGATCGATTTGTACAAAGCTCATCATTCTAAAAAAGCGAAGTGTGCTCTGATTTGCCAGCTATCCAGTGCATTGTGATTGACTGAATACCTCAAGCGTGTGATGGAAATGTTACACCCCTTACCGTAACGTGACCATAACCATTTGTTGCATCCAGTGGAGACATAATTACTGATTGTAATGACTTATTACTGTCTTTTTCGTTGCATCGTGTCTCGTAAACATAACACCATGTCTGCATTGGTGATCGGAGAAACCACAAACAACAAGCACTACCCTTCACTGCTCAAAACTTGTGTTTGAATAGTAAGTAGAAGATTCTTTTAATAAGAAAA
>JAUMHE010000085.1:1882831-1895352 GCA_032359235.1 Enteromius mattozi | reverse complement strand
GCGTTTCGCTCAAATTGAAAAATCTGAACTTTGGCAAAAATTTTGCTTCTGGTGTGAACACACCATGAGACTTTTTCTCAGGAGAAACATCTGCAAAGAATCCGATGTAAATAGACGTCTCTTGTTCTCAACCTCATAGTTTCAGAGAAACAATCGAGACATTAAAGAGATCTCATTTGTGTTTTGTTTCTTTCTTTTGGGACAGGGTGAGCAAATGGGACTGTGTTTTTCTTTTTTGGAGTTGCAGGTGCAGACCACAGCTGGCGGGACACATCCAAAGCCGCGTGATGAAACAACATGAATCATAACCGCTCTCGCCAGGCGCACAACTCCTCTCTAACTTAACAAAGCTGCTGCTGTTTCCTCTGGCCTCTGGTTTTCCTTTAAAAGGGAAGATGAATGTTTTTTGAGCATAATAAAACTTAAATGTAAAAAAAAAGCTTAAATGATTTCTTAAAGAACTTTAGTGTTGGACAGTTAGCTAAAAACTAAGCCTATTTTTAATAGCTTAAATTAGTCAAATATAAGTTATTGACAGAACAAACAGTGGTGTAAATGTATTCAAATGTTTGACATATTTACGATTATAAAACAGATAGATTTTGTGTTAGATGATTGATTAATACAGCATTCCACTCATGCATAAATATATACACAATATTCTAGTAGCTATATTTCTCCAGTCGCTCTTAAACATGTCAGAATGCATAAATCTTGATTAAAAAAGAAGAAGAGCAGTGAGCAGATAAATTTAGTAAGATTAAAGACGAGATGGAAAAAAAAAAGTGCTGTAATCGCAGGCCACACGCTTGGAATACCACACACACGCAAACACACACACACACACTGAGATGTTAGCTTTGGTTTTGCCACACACGTAGAGCATCAACTGAACTCTGTGACTCAATAACTCGACGTGAATCACTTGGTTGGAGAATATTAGGGGTCGAAGTCACACACACACACACAAACAGTCTGGGGCGCCACCCATGGCACTTGAATCTCGGTGACTGTGGACTCCCTCTTGTAGCTGCCTTTGTGGTCTTTTGGATGTTCAGTGGTGGGATTAAACCCTCTCGTCACCCGAAGCACTTGTTTGACGCCTCGTCTTACTTTAGCTCTTTTTGTCCTTTTTGAATGGGAAGAACGCAAACACACCTCGTCACCAGAAAGAATGAACTACGCTTTCACGCACTGCTACAGGCCTGTTTGTTTTCCCGTGTTAGCTGAAACCCCACGTTTCGTGCTGGATTAGGGGAAAAATGACTCGAGGATGAACTTCAATAGACGTCTTAGGAGACGTACAAGAAATGCTTAAGTATGACACATCTGCCATTTCCGTAGAGATGTTTTTGAATTGATGCGTACTTGGTGCTTCCAAAATTAAAATAAAAGTTGTGTAGATGTAATGTCTGTTTTGGCTTGGTCAACATAGACGTAAAAATAAAATTTGTACAGTTTCTGTTAGCTGCCAAGGTCTTATAGGTTGCCAGAGCATTGCTATTTGGTTGCCAGTAAAGTTACACCGATTTATCGGTTTTGCCGATTAATTGGCACCGATAGTTGATTCCTATAAAGGCCCTCCAGTAATGGGGTCCAGGGTTAATGTGGACCATTTAGGGCCTCCAGGGGCCTCGGTGGCCCGCAGTCTTCACGTTACACATTACATAACACGCATCTGCAACATTAGGCTTAAGCACAATTCCAACAAATCAGAACTACTGCAGTTCATAAAATTCTTTATGTAAAATTCATATATAGCATGGTGTATGTGATTTAGAGCATTATATATATATATATATATATATAAATCCTTAAGTATGACATGCCTGCCAATGGTTTTGCAGATTAATTGGCACCGATAGTTGATTGCTGGAACTATCGGCTCTTCCCAAAAATGCATTTCGGTTTTGTCTATAGCTGAAGTGACTGAGAAGGGTCTGCTGTCATTATTACAGCGCAAGAACAGCCTCTAGAGGCAGAATTTAGATGCAAATTTAAATGCAATCCTGCCACGCCGCAGAGCTCTGTTCACATAATTTTCTATTAAATTACATTAAAGTGCTCTTACTATGGATAATGGTTCATATTTTGGTTTTGGGAGTACCCAACAACAGGTTGACATGCAAACGAGGTTGAAAATACTTTTATTGTCTTATAACATACATGTATTGTTACCTTATTTGCTCAGAAATGATTCACTTAACAATTGATTTTTGTTTTGACAAACCCCTCCTTTGCGTGGCGCTGATCTATGGTGATTGGTCCGATTGGTCTCATTTTCATGTCATTAAGCCTCTAATGTCTGATGAAGCAGTGTTTGAGAGCACAGTGCTACTTTGTGTACTATTTTAACTGCTCCAGAAGCGGCCCCTAGTGGTAAGAGAATAAATTAGCATTTTCATTCAGGCCAATCAACTGTTTTAGACTGCTGCTGTTGAATTGAATGGGATGCATCCGGTGTGTGATACCTGTGATTTGTCCGAGATGCAGTGCATTGCCTGGTGCACCAACATATTTTGTTATTTTGATTACATAATCATCCAGTGTTCTAAAATAGAAGCAAATAAAGTGTGAGAGTACACATACAATATACAAATGTGATAGCTATGACTTTTGTGTAGATATTTAAAGATAATATCTACACAAGCCTAACCCATCTTTAGCATGGCAATTGAAACGAAATGGTAACACTTTACAGTTAGAGTCCATTTGTACATTTATTACAATTTTACATTTTGAAGTGAACACTACTTATTAAATTATAAACAAAATTCATTTACAAAAGTATGGTTCAGTACAGTTTTTTTTTATAGAAGAGCACTATACATTTTATGGGTTGATAAATCAGTCAGTGTAGTCCAGCCTAGCTATCGGTATCGGTAAAACCCGCTATCGGTCGACTTCTAGTTACAAGTGTGTTCTGTTTGTTTTTCACCCATTTCTTTACAGTTTTTAAGATGCTTTTTATGTGTTGCTATAGTACTCTAAGAACAAAGGTTGTTAGGGTGTTCCTGGAGGTTGCTAGGTGTTGTCTCGTTTCTCACATCTTTGCAAACACTACTAAAAATGACTAATGTGAATCCCAAACTGTGTTAATCTCTTAGGTTACGGTGACTACGATAGGCTATGGAGACAAAGTCCCTCAGACGTGGATTGGGAAGGCCATTGCCTCCTGCTTTAGCGTGTTCGCAATCTCTTTCTTCGCTCTGCCTGCGGTAAACACACTGACTCCTGTCTTTCTCTTTGCACACACACACATTTTCTCTGAGCTTGTCTGGCGCCCCAGGGCAGTGTTTTCCTATAGAGGCCCTCCAGTAATGGGGTCCAGGGTTAATGTGGTCCATTTAAGAGTGATATGGCCTCCAGGGGCCTCAGGAGCCCGCAGTCTTCATGTTACACATTATATAACATGCATCTGCAACATTAGGCTTAAGCACAATTCCAACAAATCAGAACTTCTGCAGTTCATAAAATTCTTTATATAAAATTAATTTATGCAATGGTTTATATATATATATATATACATATACACACATTCTAAATTATATAAATTATATAATATTATGAATAATAAAAAAAATAATAATGGTATATTGTTAATTTAGATATTAAATAATTTAATATAGAAATATGATATATATATATATATATATATATAATATTATATTAATTATGTAATATTATAAATATTATAAAATAATAATATAGTATATTGTTAATTTTAATAATAAATTATTTAATATACAAATATTATAGTGTATATATATATATATATATATATATTCTAAATTATATCAATTATGTAATATAAATATTATAAAAAAAAAAATAGTATATTGTTATATACACACACACACATATACGCACACAATTATAAGCAATTGTAATAAGTTTTAATTTATATATATTTCAATTAAAATATATAATACTTGAATTTAAAACATATAAAAATGCAAATTTAGATTATGCATAATTTCAAATATAATTTACAATTCAATACACATTTATTTTATAAACAATAATGGAAGTAAGATTATATATAATTATAATAAATTTCTTAATTATATAGTTCCAAATTATTGTTTAATATAACAATTAATAAAAAGTTTAAGATAAGTATAATGTAAAATCATTTATAAGATTATGTTTATGTTATTTTTTTTATTGTTTAAGTGTGAGTTTTTCCATGTCGTTATTTATTTTGTGGTAGATTTGAATGTCTTCCTCTGTGCGCAGGGCATTTTGGGATCTGGTTTTGCTCTTAAAGTCCAGCAGAAACAGAGGCAGAAACATTTTAACCGTCAGATTCCAGCCGCAGCCTCTCTAATACAGGTGACAAAACACAGCTAAAGCTACAGCCACAACACAATGAACTTTTATTCCTTAACATATCATAAAAACCTCTGTCCACAGACGCTGTGGAGATGCTACGCCTGCGAGAAGTCCGACGGCTGTACGGCCACGTGGAAGATGTACGTGCTGACGGGTGACTACATCCCCATCATAAACTCAGAAAACTCCAGCCCGGGCAACTTCAGACGGCTGGTGAGGAGAGACACTCCCTGCTCTGTCTAGTCTTTCAAGTCCTTTGTGTTGTGTTTTTAGTCATTGTCGTGTTCCTTCCTGTCAATTGTCCCGGTTGAGCCTCCGTAGTGGGCCACTGCAAAGCCCAGACAGTAAAAGCATTTTTCTAGAGAGGTTATTGTGTGCTAAGTCCTTTCTATAGGCTCCTGTGAGTTCCCAGAACACATGTAAAGGTCTCTGATGGTAAACAGTAGAGGGTGTGAGGGGTGTTTCAGATGAATATAGATTAATGTTGGGAAGTAAAAATAGCGAGACTCTAACCTGACTTATTTTAGTAGCATGACATTAGCTCTTCCACACGGCTACCTTGCTTTGTTTTGCGTTTTTCACAATCTTTACTGTAAAATGAGAAATAGTTCATTCGGTTCGTTCTTGATTTGAACCGTGTTAAATTACAGAAGTAAAATGAGTTTTTAGTAGTGTACTTTTAGCTTTCTCAGCTTTTATGAATATCTTTTTCCCACAAAGTAGTGGCGTAGCATGACATAATCAAATCATGCTACTATAGTATGTAGTGTAGTGAAGATTCATTTATTTTTCTGAAACTGATTCACCAAATGATTCAAGTATTCTTTAGAGTCTTTTCTTGTGTGGTATTTTATACCTTTTTAATTACAGCAAAATATTTATTTTAATGTTGGTTTTAGTCACTATATTTTTGTCTTTTGGGTATTTTTGATATTATTTATTAGTTTATTTATTCTAGTGCTGTCATACGATTAATCACATCCAAAATAAAAGTTTTTGTTTATATGTATGTGTACTGTGTATATTTATTTTGTCTATATAAATACACACACATGCATGTATATATTTAAGAAAAATATGTTATGTGTATATATTAAATGTATTTATCTGTAATATAGATAATTTAAGCATAAATATATACATTTACTGTAAATCATGTAAATATATACTGTATGTGTGCGTATTTATATATACATAATAAATATACACAGAACACACACATTTGTTGTGAAAACAAACATTTATTTTGGATGCGATTAATCACAATTAATCATTTGACAGCACTAATTTATTCATTTATGAAAGAAATTCAGCAATAATGCATTCAGTTGTTAAAAAGCGACAGTAAAAACAAAATGTAACAACAAAAGAATTCTGAAAAATAAATAAATAAATAAATTCCACCAAAAATATGAAACTACACTTTAATAATAATAATAATATTAATAATAATAATAAGAAAAATCAGCTTTGCCATCACAGGAATAAATTATATTTTAAAATATATCCAAATAGAAAAGCATAAAAATATGTCAAAATATTACTGTTTTTAATAAATAAATAATAAATAAGTAAAAGAAACACCATCAGACACTTCTTTCAAAAGTAATTTTTAATAATGTATATAAAGGTGTTTTATTAGTTGTATTTAGTGTAAATGTATCCATTTAAGCTTAGAGTGGACATGAAATTACATCTACAACTCATTTTACTTGTAAATGTGATATTCAGCATGAAAATGTAGGATGGGGCTTGATTATATTAGAAATCAAGTGTTTCTACGACAGACATAATTAAATAAATTTAATAAATAATTTTTCTTCAAGTTGTTTTTAGCGTTAAATACTTGATTAAGTATTAGTTTTTTTGATAGTAGTTAACTGTATTTTCTCTCTTCACCAAACAGAAGCTTGCTTGTTATTTAACAAGCTCAGATGATGAAAAACTTTCCCAAAGACAGCGTTAGACAGGCAACTGTGTGTTTGACACGGATCCAGAAGGTTTTTGCCATTCGACGTTTTAATTAACGCCGGCTTTAACCCCGCGGTGGCTTTCACTGGGCTTTTCTGAGGAGAATCCAGGTCAGGGTGTAGGTTTAGGTGTGAGAAGCGCGGTGAGAGACCTGATGTCATGGGACGGAGGGGTTTCTCGCTGACCCCGCCGCCCTCTCTTTGTCTGCCGCGCACAAAGACGCAGTCAAATGGCATGATGTCATCATGGCCGCTCTCCTGGGAGCAAAACCTTTGTGTAGCGCAACAACAACAAAAAAATCTTTGTGTAGCTCTGACTCCGAACGCATTGGGCTGTTCTCCTTCATAAACCTCTCATTCAGGACAGCCGGGTTTATTTCCCCCCGCAGCAGTTATTCAGGCCAGCGGGAAGCCGCGAGTGACGTGGCTAATATTTCACTCACTTGTGTAGGTTGCGCAGTCACCGCAGAATTCATTAATTCACAAACTGCATAGTCGCGGAAAAAGGGCAAATTTGAATTGCATATCTGCTGGGGGTTTTTTCATAAGCCTTACCGGCGTTTCTTGGAAAGAGACAAAGACTTTCTTGGAGCTGCCGTTTATCAGATTACGTTGAGATTAAGTGCGACTTTGTTTTGGGATTTAGGACTCGGACGTCATAATTTCTCTTTGTATAATTATTTGTATAATTATTGAGCTCGCGATACTGTACTGTAAAGCGTCGTTTACTCACCGTCACGTCATTCCAAACGGCAACAGAAAAACACTTTTAATGAGTGTTTTCCATTGTTTGACACTAAAAGTCAAAAGTTTGGAGGCTTTTTATGTAAATATTCATGCATTTATTTGTAGGAAAAACAGCAAAATTGCTTAAAAGTACGGTAACATTTTATTTTACAGTTACACCTATTATTTGCACAGAAGTATGAGGCAATAATAAATAACAAAATTGTCCTACAACTAAAGTAATAAAGTAAATAAAGTAAATAATAAATGTTTCATGAGCAGCAATTTACATATTAGAATGATTTCTGAAGGATCATGTGATGAAAATTTAGCTGCACATCACAGAAATAAACTATATTTGAAACTATGTTCAAATAGAAAACAGTTTTGAATTGTAATAATATTTGACACATTTTACTGTATTTATAATCCTTGGTGAGCAGAAGAAAAAGCACTAAAAACCTCAATTATTATATCGACTGCTGGTGTAAGTGGTCCGTGTGACTCAAGTGTTTTTCATCATTTTAGGTGAATTGTTTCTTTATGAAGTTACGTAATGTGCTCACTCATGTCTTCTCAGAGTAAGCGGTACAAACGCAAGCCAAAGGTCACACGTGATAACGGTTCTCTGGGTCCCGGAGGAGAACGGGCCCTCTCCATCCCACAGATCACCTACGACCACATCGATGATAAAGACGGGGTCTTTTCTGAGGAGTCCTCTGGTATGAACGATTTTCTTAGTGTTTCATCAGTCTCTGCTTCGTCAGTGTATTTCACGCTATCTTTCATGTAAAAAAAAAAAATTAAAGAATTATTTTTTACTATTATTTATAGGAGTGCTGTCAAACGATTAATCATGATTAATCACATCCAAAATGAAAGTTTGTGTTTGAATAATATGTGTATGTATATATATATATAAACACACACACATACAGCATATATTGTAAAAAAATATACGTGTATATTTACATCTATATATTTATCTTCATATAATTTATATTTTATTCAGTTTTCAATCAAAGGTTTACATAGCTTTTTTAATTTATTGAGGCATTTACATGAAGGCTTTTCAGATTGAATATACACAATATGACTGCGGCATGAGCGTTCGGATCCATGTGCAAAAACTTTTATTCAATGGTCAACAGGCAGGGTCAAAATCACAGGCAGACAGATACAATGGAGGCAAGGCAGAATCGTGGTCGAGATACAGAAGCAAATGGTCAAGGCAGGCAGCAAACAATCACAGAGTCGGAGAACAGGACGAGGTCAAAACAACAAAACAAATACTAGAAAGAAACGCTTGGTAGAATGCAATACTTCGCGTTTGACTAAGCATGCATGTTGCAGTTAAAAAGTGTGAGTGAAGGGGTGTGGTGATGAGTTGCAGCTGACGGTGATGATTACCAAGTGAGAACAGGTGTGGGTGTGCAATGCGTGATGGGAAATGGAGTTCATGAATGAATGCGTCCAAGGGAGGTGTGGTGAATGCGGGTGCCCTCTAGAGGCGGTGGCCAGGAACTCCATCCTGACACAATATTTTGGTTTTTAATTTCATTGTAAAATAAAATGTAAAAACATTTGACATTTTTACTATATATTTTTCCTTTGGCACTTCAGTTATAAAGATGTCAAATATTAGCAGGAAATGGCGGTTTTTAAAATTTAAATTAAAACTATTAAAATTTCTTACAACTATTATGAAAAGATTGTGTATCAGACTGAAAAGTCTTCATGTAAATTCCTCAACAAATTCAAATAGTTACGTGAACCTTTAACTTTGAAAACTTCAAATCAGATACAACAGAAATAAAGTAAAATAAAATACAGCCAAATGGAAATATTAAAATAAATAAATAAATAATTTTTAAAATATATTTAATAATTGTTAATACATTTTTAAATAAATGTAAAACACTATAGCTTTTTTTTATTAATTAATTTTGATGTTTTTTTTAATCATATTATTTATTTTTTATCTGATTGAGAAAGTGTTTGGATTCATATGTTTATGTTGCTTATTGGGAAATTTGAAGTGTTTATATGAAGGTTTTTCAGTCTGACTGAGTCATTAATGCGATTAACAGATTATTAATTTGCATGTAAATACAGCCAGTGTTGACACACTCTTAAGAAGAGAAGCTTGTGTCACGTGAAAAGTGTATCCATTAAATGAATTAGATAGCTGTAAATCTGAGCTCGATTTTATTAGAGACTAGCATATGATGTCTGACATATATCAGCCAAATTCAACAAGTGCATCAAAAAAAAATAGAGATGCATATGTAGTGCAAAAATATGGTTTCAGCGCTGGAGCAAAGTTTCTTCTTCACTGGAGCGTTCGGTGCAATCCATCAACCAGAAAACGACATAAAAGAGGCTCTTGTCATTTATTTACTCCATTCTTGTACCCCATAAATTGAGCGGAAGCGTTACGCTGAGCGATAAAGAGGTTGGAAAGATGAAAAGCCAGAGTTTTCCGTATTGAATAGATGTCATTTTCCACATGTGAGTGGAACGCATCCGGTCCCCTGCTAAACCGCTCTCTTAATAAGTTTGTTTTAATGGGATTTCCTGTCAAATGGCTTCATCATAAAAACAAACGCATTAACGCAGACGGTCCCCAGCAGAGAAACCTCTTCTGAAGCTTAATTACGACTGAAGAGGGGAAAGATAATGAAATCGCAGCACATGTCTGCAGGCCTCCGGGTAAACGGAAAGATAAAAACACGTTCGGCGGTTTGGCTTATCAAAGTCTGTAAGATATTTGAGCAGAAGTCTGTTTTTGTCATAAGCATGTCAGAAAACCAGGTTTTAGGAAGAAGAAAGTGCCATTTGCCACACATAATGTGTCGTGTTTCAGAGTGAAACTGGATATTTAACTAGAAAAACATGGTTGATTGAATTGTGAAATTGTAGATGAAATGTTACATGTTTTTCCCTTCACACAGGCATCACAAAACTTTTCCGATCGTCAGGTGAGAGCTTTCTCTCCGTGCTGCTGCTGCTGCTTCTGCTTTTTTTGCAAGTGCATGTTGTGTTATTGTGGCATCATGTCGCTTGCTACATAAAGACAAAAAAATGCATATTTTAGCAAAATGTGAACATCGCAAAGTGTGTCAAAGCAGCAAGTTATTTCCATAAAAATAAAAATTTTCTCTAAATGTTTAGCATGATTTGAATTTTTGTTACACACAATCTATACACAGCTTATGTGGTCTGATAGTTTTTAGCAAGTAAATGGCCTTTTAGGATAATTATGAATGTATAGAATTTCATCTTTTTATTTCTTGCCCATATAAATAATAAATCTGCAATTATCTACAGAGTAAAATGAAAAAAAAAATTATGCAAACTTTTTTAACCTGTATTTATTTTATTTTTTTTAATGCGGAGGATTTTTTAAATTTGTTATAATACATATATTATATACTTATTTATTTTCCACATTTTAATTTTAGTTTTACGCATACATGTGTTATTATTATATTAGTAATTTTATTTTCAATTTTAGTTAGCATTAGGTTAAACTCAATGAAGATGAGATGCTTTGGCAACTAGTTAAAATAAACATATTTTTTTAAGGTAGTGCTGTCAAATGATTAATTACGATTAATGTGTGTTTACTGTTTATATTTATTATGTATATATAAAGACACGCACATACAGTATATATTTTTAAAATATTGTATTTGCAGTATACATTTATATTCATATAACTTATATAAAAATTAATTTAGTATATAAACATAAAACTTTTCTTAAATATATACATGCATGTGGTTGTTTTTAAATATACACAATGAATACACAGTATACACACATTTATTATGTACAAAAAAACTTTTATTTTGGATATGATTAATCATGATTTAATCATTTGACAGTATTCGTTTAGGGTAAAAGTTTTTGTGGTAAATAATTTAACTATAATAACGCTTCTTGTAAGACAGTGTCACTGAAACCTTGAGGCATTTTGAGGGCCATCAGCGACAGAAATATACCTAAATGAAGTGTCGAAGGTCACACAAATGCCAAATCAATGAAATCACACAACTTTATACATCATAAAGCCACCTCAGACAGATTTGCTGATGTTGCAGTGCTTTCTTGACATTTCAACTTTTAATATTGACCGTTCTGCCTCTGCTGCTCTTTCTGCTCTTGTTTTTGTGGTATAGCATGATCTTTTGTGCTTTTTTTTGTGTCTGCATGTCAACAGACCGCCAGCGCTCGTGGTCGGCTTTTGCTCTCAGCTGTCCTTCTTCTCCAGGTATCCATCTTTCTTTGTATCGCCTCCATTTTGCAAATGCTCTCCTGCTTTCTCAGTCTCTTTTCTTGAGTTTTCTCCAAAATGCATACATTTTCCAACCTAAATCTATGCATTTATTTTCATTCTAGCACATCTAAATACTTGTATTTTGTATTTTTTGTGGTTTAATGGATGTACTGTAATTTTCTCTACAGTTAAGAAAAAACTGGACGGCCCTGATATCTCACGTAACAACAGCCTGGTGGATGAGCTGGACTTCTCGGCTGAAGACATCCCTCTTCCTGTGGTTACAGATGCTTCACAGTGAGTTGCTCTGGTTTTTATCCCTTCATCAAACACTTTCTTCACTCAAAATGGCATTACATGTTTGTGTTTGCTCCATTCTCGTCCCGTCTGTGATTACTCACTCGTGTGTGAATTGCAGGCAGATGTTGTTCAGTTTGGTATCAGATGCATCCGGATTTTCTACTTTTTTGCATCATTTCTTTTCTCTTCTAAAGCATTCTCGCTTTTCATCCTTTCTCATCTGAAACATCTCAAGATCTGCCTCTCCCTCAGCTGTGAGATGAAGGAAAGCGCCTCTTTCTGTCTTTCAGTCTGTTAAGAAGCCCGTTTGTGATAAAGGAGGAAGAATCAGCCTGTACTCAGCACCTGAATACAACCAGGTACTGTTTCCTGTCTTTTTTCTGTCTGTTTCTTGTCTGTCTTCTGCCTGCTTCCTGTCTGTCTTCTGTCTGCTTCCTGTCTGTTTCCTGTCTTCTGTCTGTCTCCTGTCTTCTTACGGTCTGTCTTCTTTCTGAAGACTTCTGTCTTCTGTCTGTCTCCTGCCTGCTTCCTGTCTGCTTCCTGTCTGATTCCTCTCTTCTGCCTGTCTGTCTTCTGTCTGCTTCCTGTCTGTTTTCTGTCTGCTTCCTGTCTGTCTCCTGTCTGCTTCCTGTCTGTCTTCTGTCTGCTTCCTGTCTGTTTCCTGTCTTTCTTCTGTCTGTCTCCTATCTTCTTCCTGTCTGTATGCTGCCTGCTTCCTTTCTGTTTCCTGTCTGCTTCCTGTCTTCTGTCTGTCTCCTGTCTTCTTACTGTCTGTCTTCTTTCTGTCTCCTGTCTGCTTCCTGTCTGTCTTCTGTCTGCTTCCTGTCTTCTGTCTGTCTCCTATCTTCTTACTGTCTGTCTTCTTTCTGAAGACTTCTGTCTTCTTCCTGTCTGTCTTCTGCCTGTCT
>JAUMHE010000085.1:1830869-1841735 GCA_032359235.1 Enteromius mattozi | reverse complement strand
ACAATTGGATTCAGGTGCTCACCAAATAAGTACCTCAATAAACAGAATGAAGTATGTTTATGTAGAAATTTAACAAAGACTGGCATGAAATGCTTGTCATACTCAGAGAGATACTGATTTAGGAGTAGAATGCAGTGGTCTCTTATTTTTTTCCAGAGCTGTATATATATGTGTGTGTATGTGTGTGTGTTTGTGTATAGGTATATATATATATATATATATATATATATATATATATAGTTATTTTATTTGATAATTTATGTAAAAATATATAATAACATTTATCATTTTATACATATATGATACATTAATTATATTTGCATACTATTTACAGATTATTAGAATTTTTTTTAAATAAATGTATTATTTGAAATTACTTATTATATATTATTATAACATTTATTTTACATATTGGTGCATGTCTAAAATTAGGTTTCATATATTTTATATTTATATCATATATTGTAAAGTATTAAATATATAAGTATAAAAATTTGTGTGTATGTGTTAGCATTTTATTTAATGAGTTAACTTTTAGTTTATGGCACATGGTGGAGTGTATATACTGTAAGTCAATATAGTAGATAATCCATTATTTTCGTTTTACATTTGATTTCATTATTTGTTTTTATAAAGAGTTTTGGACATTTTCTGGAGCTTTGTGGCACAATTAAAACCTATTTATATCACACTGGGGTGAAAACATAATTAGTCAAGTAAATAATGCAGTGATTTGTTTAGTGAAGTGTAATCCTCTTCCTCTCATTCCACTTTAAATTGCAGCTCATGTCAAACCAGTTCAGTTTACATTCACACTCATGAATTAAAGTGGAGCCCGTTCTTGAATCTTGAATAGTGTGTATGTGTGCTGAGGGAGGAGAAGCTCTCTCTGTCAACACTTCTGCTTCTCTTTCTCTTTCCTAGCCTCGTTTTTCTCCTCTCTTGTTGCCAAAAGCAATCTGCGCCAGGTTGTCCTCCCTTTCCCTGTTTCCTCTGGCTTTTCCTCGTGTTTCACAAACACTGAAAACACATCAGTCTTCCAGTAACAAGCGCACACACACACACACTGCTCTCAGGTGTCTAGCATTCCCTGACCGCCTGTCCTTGAAACACACTGTTGGTTCTCTTCAGGGAGCCAGTCTTTAACCGAACAAAAGCTGCAACGGCGAGAGAAAGAAATAATTAGGAGGAGGCGCTTCACGTCTTTACCCTTGTGTAGCGAAGTGTGGCTGTTTACAGGGACAAAAAGATGAAAGAATAAATTCTCAGAGAGGGGAACTAGTTTTATAATCTGCTGATCTGAATGATCCGAATCAAAGAGCTAAAGCAGCCTGAACTGTCCCTCGCTCCACGCTCTCAGATTATGTTATTATGGTTTAAAGGGAATGAATGTTTATTCACCCTCATCTATTTCTAATCCTGCACTTTTTCTTGTTTAGTAAAAGAATGTTTGCAGTGCTGTTTAGCATACAGTAGCAATGTGAAAAGCATGAAAAAAAAGAAAAAACTGAAAAAATAACTGAATTAAATACCATAAAACAGCCCATACAGCTTGTGCATTGTTTCCTGGAGCCATATGATAATTGTTTCATTTTAAAATTGAATAAAGTAATAGTAGTAGTCAGAAATATTCAAAATAATAAACAATAATAAACAAAATTAGTAAAATTTAATTTTAAATTAAATTATTTAAAAGCTATACCTAAAAAATCTGTACATCAATCTACAAAATCTATTATTTAAGCTATTTCATAATATAAAATATTACAATATAAACATTTTTTTTATGCATGTATGCCTGTACATATTATATATTAGCATTCTGCCTCGGTGTGTTTCCTCTGGCGCTCCCCCCGATGATCGGATGTCGATTGCTGCATCGGAAGGTGAGTCAGAAGTTTCTGGAAGTGAAGTTCTGGTCAGCGTGATGCTCCACTGTGCCTGATACAGATCCAGAACTGGTGGCTATGCTTGCCTGGGCCGCCGAGGGGGTTGGGCTCGAGTGGAAAGCTCCATCGCGTCCCGAGCCCTTGATGCTGGATGACTGGTACTTAAGGTTGGCTTGCGCTGGTTCTCAGAGCCCCGTCCTGGTACCTTTCTTCCCAGACATGCATGAAGAGCTCACCAGGACGTGGACGGCACCTTTCACTGCAAGAAACCATTCTGGTGGCTCTTCCTCCATCACCACCCTTGACAGCGGTGCAGCTAGGGAGTACATGGGGGTCCACCCAGTGGAGCGGTCACTAGCGATGCAGTTGTGTCCTGGCACCGCTACCACTTGGCAGGGAGATCCTGTGCTCCCCTCCCGGGCCTGTAGGCACTTGTCTGCTCTGATCAGCAGTGCTTATACGGCCTGCGGAGAAGTTGCATCTGCAGTACACGCTACGGCGTTGTTTCAAGTCCATCAGGCCAAGGCACTGAAGGATCTGCACGAGGGTGGTCATGACCCGGAAGTTCTCCATTGAACCGCCACGGACCTTTTGCTTTGAGCAACGAAGGTTACGGCGCGGTCTCTGGGTCGTTTGATGTCCATCATGGTGGTCCAGGAGCACCATCTGTGGCTGTGTCTGGCTGACATGAGTGAGACAGACAAGACACGCTTCTTGAATGCTCCCGTGTCCAAGACCGGCCTCTTCGGCGACGCAGTGGAGAACTTTGCCCAGGAGTTCTCTGCTGCTCAGAAGCAGACTGAGGCCATTAGCATTCTGCCTCGGTGTGCAGCTGCTGCCTACACCCGGCCCCGGCACCGGTTTCGGGTTGGCTTGTTAACTACTCCAGAGTGTCCATACAGTAGACCCTGTTGAGTTCCTCCATCCCCTCGGCAGCCAGATGTGGCGGAGCATCTGGCGCCAGGCCCTCACTCGATGAATCCTTGAAAACCGGTAGAGGGCTGGGGTCCATGTGGAGTACCTGAAAGAACTCCATGTGTGTATTCCACGCTTAAGACCTAGAGCCGTGTTTCCCTGGCAGACCTTCTGCTACCTTAAGAGGGTTCAATTTTCCATATGCACTGAAATACTGTCCATATGAGTATACATTCTGAGACCTCCTACGGGATGGCTGGACTTCTGTATGTCTCTGTTCAGTAGAACGGGGACGTTCCCAGTGTTCCAGTTTACTGAATGGGTAGTGCTTTGAGAAGAGTAGCTGGCCTCTTGTGGTGAGCCCCGGTCTACGCCAGACAGAGGGGGCTTGGAGGCTTCCACAGGACACTAAAAGGGGCAGCATCCATGGCATTTTGGTTGGGATCCCAATTTTGTCAATCATACCCGACGTGACTCGGAGTGACCGACTGATAGGGAACCTCTCGGTTACGTATGTAACCCTCGTTCCCTGAAGAAGTCACCGGCTTGGCTGCTCAGTGAAAATCTGAATATGCGCTGCACCAGCTGCTCATTTATACTCACGCAGTGATCAGCTGAAGCTGGATGTTCATTGGCTTGTTTTAATACACTCGAAGTGAATTGGTTTGTCAAAGCGAGATCCCAATTTCGTCGTTCATACATATGTAACCGAGACGTTTTTATTTCTAGACATGTAACTTAAGTAATTAATAAACATGCACACAAAAAATATACTAAAAATAAATTATATTAAATAATGTAATGTAAGAGCAGAATAGTCAATCTTTTATTTTATATATATATATATATATACACACACACACACATTTTAATAAAATGTAAATTATTTTATGTTTATACACTTATATTACATACATTTTTATTCTATAGTTATTTGTAGTTCATCAATATTTATAGTTAGCTTATAATTCCATAGATTGATTAAAAAAAATATTTCTGAATATATATATATATATATAATTTGATCCATAGGATGACTTTATGTAAGAAACCGACCAAAGCAGATCAATCTCATGATATCAGAAGACTCTGAATATAGAGCAAAAATGATATGAATTATTTTTATTAAGTGTTTATTTAACTTTTTGACCTTTTTTCTTTTACCTTGACAGTTCCTGCTCACAGTATGCTGTCACAGACGGAAAAAGAGCAGCGTCAACATTATACTAAACATCTCCAAGTCATTATGACACGTGTAAACGATGAAATATTTTATTTTTAGGTGAAGTAAGCCCTCAGTAGGCCACAATAACAAGCTCTTTCTCGAACACGTCTGATCCAGCTAAACAGATCAAAACATTAGAAACCTGCACCCATTCCTTTGTATCCGAGAAGTAACTTTATCTGCACTTTTCTCCCTTGTTTCTTTTTTCTTCCATCTGTGTGAACTGGGCCAGTGCCTGTCATCCGAGCTGAAGCTGACATACCAGAGTTTATATTGACTATCAGCCGCTCAGATATCATCTGATTGCATAACTTGTCTTCTGTTACTGTGTGTGTAACGCAGGAATGGCTTTCGAGGTTTAAACCCGGCGGCTGTCAAACATGGCTCTTTGAAAAGCTTTGTTGCTGATTGCATGATTATTTATGCCTCACTTCCTCTTCCTGTCAGAGAGAGCGGACACTTGCTAGAAATCAGTGCTCTGGACCGGTAATTCATTAATGATCCAGCTGCCCTCCGGAACATCTTTTCTGCTTTTATCTCATTTCTGGAGACAGATCCAAATTAATCCGGTTTAATAAATAAAGCTTGTCACTGTATACATGTTCCTGTCACATAGTCACTAAAACATATGCTTCGCAAGACTGCATTTATTACATCATAAATACAGGAAAAGCAGTGAAATATTATTATAACGTGAAATAAATGTATTTATGATTTATTGTTGCGACCAGAGCTGTATTTTCAGCATCATTACTCCAGTCTTCATTGTCACATGATCCTTCTAATATTCTACATACTAATATGCTGATTTGCTGCTGAAGAAACATTTCAGATTATTGTCAATGTTTAAATATTTTTCAGGGTTCTGTGATAAAAAAAAAAAGTTCAAAGAAACAACATTTATTTAAAACAGAAATTTGTAACATTATAACTATCTTTTAAATAATGCATTTTTGAGTAAATCAAGCAAAATTATTTTATTTCAAAATATTTCATGGAATTGTTTTTTAAAGTTTTAATGATTTTGGTCATTTTTATTATATATAAATATATGTTATTTATTATAATTTTTTAAAAATATGTCTAAATAGTTTTTATTATGTTTATTTCAGATTATTATCAATATTGAAATACAGAAATGATTTATAACATAATAACTAATCTTTTAAATAATGCATTTTTGATGAAAATAAGCTAAATTATTTATTTCAAAATATTACATGTAAATGTTTTTCATATTTTTTTGTTGTAATTTTGTTTAAAGTTTTAGTGATTTTTATTATTATAAATATTTAAATATGTCTATATAGTTTTCATTTTATTTTATTTAATTGTATTTTAGTGTTATTTTAGCGTCACTGATATACTATTTTGGTTTTTATTAATATTTTAAAGTATTTTTAGAAATATGTTTGGTTTTTTTTTACTATTTCAGTTTTCATTTTCATTTCGGTTTTAGTCATTTTGTTGTGTGTTTGTAATTTTTAGTATAGTTTTAAAAATGTCTATACAGTTTTTAGTCCTTTATATATATTTATTTAATACGTCAGGTTGAACTAAATAAAAATTTTTGCCTTGGCAACCACCTGAAATATGTTGTGTTTTATCATTATTAATAATATTATTATTTTATTTGTATAACCATTTTAATTTTAATTTAACCAATTTAATATGCATCCATGCAGAATTTAAAACATGTCAAATCAAGCTTCCCGTGTCAACCTCCTCAAGAGCTAAATATAGCTGTTCCCTTTCAGCTGATTCAGTAGTTTGCTGTTTTAAGTCAGTAGCCTGTAGTTTACTTCCAGACGAGTTGCTTGACTGAACTTTAACTAATTTAGTTAACTCACAGTGTGTGAACTATGATTGAAACTTTATGTAGAAATACAGCAGTCTGAAGCAGGTTTTATTAATATTTTTTTTATTAATTTTTAATTAAAAGATTTTAGTTAATGTTTTCATTTTAATTTTATTTAAAGTTTTAGTGATTTTAGCATTTTTTTGTCATTTTTATTGTTCCTTTTTAATATGTCTGTGTAGTTTTTCTTTTTATCTGTCATTTTTATTATTTGTTATTTTATTATATTTTCAGTTTTAGCTATTTTAGTGTTTTTTAGCAGCTTTGAGATACCTTTATATTTTTTTTCTGTTTGAATTTTGGTATCTGTTTTAGTAAATTTGTTTGTTTTGTATTTGAATTTTAGTGTTAGTTATTTAATACATCAAGTAAAACTAAATTAAAATGAAATGTTGCCTTGGCAACTAGCTAAAATAAGTTTTGTATTTTTTTATGGAGAATTGTTTTTAATTATTTTAATTGTAGTTTTATCTTTAGTTAACTACAGTAACCCTGATTTTAATACAGTAAGTTCAATTACAATTTTAAATTACATTTTGGCAAAATAAAACAGGTTTATGTTTTTATATAATTTGTTTTATTTCTTTTTTTATATGAAATTGTATTTTATTTATTAGACTAACATCTCTAAACATTTTTCAGTTTTTGCCAATAGATGCATGAATTTTTTTTATAATGAGTATACATCTTTGCATGTAAAATATTTCATAGGCTAAATTTTCCTGTCACCTAGAATAAAACTTGGTTATATGTGATTTGCGAGTGTTAGTGTGAGTCACTTCTTTTCTAAGAATTGGTTCTGCGTTTGGCAGGCACTTTTATCCAAAGCAACTTGCAGTGAATAATATATAAGGAATCGAACCCAAGCATTGGTGTTTCTAGTGTCATTTTTTGTACTCTAATTTGAGAACCGTACATGAAACATGAAACCGTAAACAACTAGAGAGGTCATGGAAAAGTTATGATGGTTGACAAGTAGAAAGAAAAAGGTTTGGAAACTTTGGAGTAGAGCTTGTTTTAAGCACAAAGCACTGCAGGACGAGTTTGAGGTTTGGTCACGTCAGCAATTATAAAAACTCTGAAAATCGTGTTGCTTGCCAATAGTTAGTAATGCGAGGAGGCAGCTTCGTGATTAAACAGCATGTGTTTCATGTTTTGAGGGCATGTGTTTTCTTTCCCAATCATGTTGGGATCTGAGACGCTCACACACACACATGCATGGATGTTTTGGTATTGTTCACATGCACTTCCTGTCGAGAGCGGCGGGCGTTTGAAGGGGCTTTGATCTGTGTGTGTCAGGGCTGGTCTTCCTCTAATGAAGACGTCGTCTGTGTGTGTAGACAGGGATGAAGCGAAGCGGTTCGTGTTTTTAGATCAGTGACAGCAAAGAGAGCTTTATCATGACAGACTCAAGCTGAGAGGAATCAACACGTCGGACACTCGGGGAACGGCTTTACAGATGTGTGTGTGACGGGCCCAAGCCCTTTCAAGTCAACACACAAATAGCTATATATTATTTTGTTTATTTATATAATATATTACTTATTTATTATTGTCCTTTCAGTGGTGTCTGTATATTAGTGCTGTCAAACAAGTAATGTATACTATGACTATGTATATGTGTGTGTGTGTGTGTGTGTGTGTGTATACACACACATACACAAATTAGTGCTGTCAAACAATTAATCGCGAATAATCGCATCTAAAATAAAAGTTTTGTTTACATGATATATGTGTGTGTGCTGTCTATATTTATTATGTATATATAAATACAAACACATATATATTTAAGATAAATTCTGATTATATATATATATGAAATAATAAATTATATATATGAAAATGTATATACATAATAAATATACACAGTACACACCCATAAATTATGTAATTTATTTTTCATTATTTTTCCTTTATATTATTATTCTTATTTTCATACACACACACACTCATTGAACAAATTATTGTTTATTTATGTTTATCTTATGTATATTACGATTCCTATTTTATTATTGTATACAGCATTTGTTGCATTTATTAATTCATTCATATATAAGGGGGAAGTGACACTCGATATAAATATATAAATTTATGTACGTACATATTTAGCTACTAACATACTATTGTGTATTTACTTGTATTTTAATTTGTTTTTGTTGTTGTTGTTGATTATTTTACTCCTCCTGTGTTCCTGTTATATACATGTACATGTATATGCATGTACACATGTCCCGTTACAGAAGTCGGATGGGTTTGGAATGACGTCTCATGACGTGTTTGTGACTCATGTCTTTGTTTGGTGGTTATCTGCAGGAAGTGACACCCTCTTTTGAACGTTTTCTCCACTCACAAGCACCGTGTGTGCTTGTCCTGTGCTCTGTCTAAAGTATGTGTGCTGGAATGTAAAGCAATTTAAGTGGCCAACACACACCGATCAGCCCACTTAACACACACACACTCAGCATCACTTAACACACACCCTTAAAGAGACAGTGCACCCCAAAATAAATGCTGTCATCGTTTCCTCAGCCCAAACCCGTATGACTTTCTTCTGTTTGTGAGTCACACATATACATGAGTGAATGATGTCAGAATTGCTCTCTGTTCCTTTAAGACGCTCCCGTTAGACTGTATTGTGGATTTACTAGGACTTTGATGTCAAAGGTCACCGTCGGGGTCACTGATAACAGGCCAGACGAGCTCTTTAGCTGAGCAGACGTGTTTTTGAGATACTTGTCTGCACAAGGTCAAAGTTTTTATCATGTCTTGAGTGACAGAAATGAGTTTTGTTTTTCCACTAGAGCTTGTTTACAGTGAACACAGCCTGACAGGACTGCTGCTGCTGCATGGATTTCTGCACAGAAACTTTGGCAGGGCAAAGTAACGCTGGAAATAACAGGGTGTTTGGGCCAAAAAACCCCAAGTGCCCTCCCTTAGAGAGTATCTGTGTGTGTGTGTGTGTGTGTGTGTGTGTCTGTTGTTATTGTCGCCAGGTTTTACTGCCACGTACACACACACACACACACACATTTACAGCGGGCCTGCTCTGTGTTTTCTGACGCTGTGTGTTTGTTTATGTTGTTCTCTGCAGACTTTCCCACGCACACAGATCTGCCATCAAGGTCATCAGACGGATGCAGTACTTTGTGGCACGACGGAAATTTCAGGTACTTATATTTTGTATGTCAGAATCAAGTGATCAAGTGCAGTTTATTAGTGCTGTCAAATGATTAATCCCAATTAATCACATCCAGAATAAACATTTTTGTTTACATAATATATGTGTGTGTACTATTTATATTTAATATGTGTATATAAATACGCACCCAAGCATATATATATTTTAGGAAAATATATTGTTTATGCGTTTAAAATATTTATATATAATATGAATTATCAATTTATAAAAAATAAATACATAGAAATACATGGACATATTTTCAAAATATACTATATACTCTATGTGAGTGTATTTCTATATACATAATAAATATACACTGTACAGGCACATGTATTATGTAAACAAAAACTTTTATTTTGGATAAATACAGTATATATAATACATATACAAATACATACATTTACATAGGTATTATTATTTAATATTTAATTGATATAATTTTTATTTCTATATATAAAAATTAATGTTTATAATATTACTTTTAATATATTATTATAATAATAATACTAATAATAATTTGTTTAGTAAATTATTGTTTATTTATATGTATGTCATGTGTTTTTTTATTTTCCATTACTTTAATATTCCTATTATTTTCACCACACACACTCATATGAAACTATTCATATTCAAGTGCATATTTATAAAACAAATTAAACACAAAAAAATGAAAATGACTAGTTTTCATACAATGAGCCACATTCATAAACACAAGCAAATTTATTTGAATGCTCATAAAATAAAACGATCACTTTGAACAAGAATAGTTTTCTCAATCATTTACACAGAAGTTTGTTCCTGCAAATAACCCAATTAACAATGTATTTTTACATTTACATTTATGTGTTTAGCAGATGCTTTTATCCGAAGCGACTTACTAAAAGAAAAATTAAAGCAATTCAGAAACAGTGATCTACTGAACTGAAATGAATGAATATGCTCAAGTAAACTTTCAGTAAAACCGAGTTGCATACCTCTGCTATTGTTGTTTTTGAGTTAAATTGAGCTATAATAACAAAGCATGGAAGTTGAAGGCCCGAGGGAGCTGAAAGCGGTCGTCTGTGATGACAATGGCTCTCATGGATGCCGTCTCTGTCCCGCAGCAAGCGAGGAAACCGTACGACGTGCGGGACGTGATCGAGCAGTATTCACAGGGCCACCTGAACATGATGGTCCGCATCAAAGAGCTTCAGAGAAGGTGAGACTCCATGTGACGCCACCATGAGTTTATTCCCACTCCTTCCCACAGAATCAGTAGCGTTTTCTAAACATTCACTGTGTATTTCACAGTTTCCTGCTGTTTTTCCTCTCGTAGGTTGGATCACACTTTGGGAAAACCGGGAATGTTCCTGCCAGGTAATGGAAAACTGTGTCTAAAGAGAACATTATTTTGTGTATTTGGTGTGATTCAATGTGTTTATGTAGTTTAAGTTAAAAAAACAAAACATTATTTTCCACATACTGTACATTACTGTACACGTTCTAAAACAGCAAGGTGTGCTCTGATTGGCCAGCTATCCAGTGCACTGTGATTGGCCGAATACCTCAAGCGTCTGATGGAACTGTTACGCCCCTTACCATAACATGATGCTGTGTCCTGGCGCTATGACAAAAATGATAAAAGCCATTACAAATATTATATTATCCCCTACATAATGCGTTGCATCGCGCCTCGTAAACATAACACCATGTCTGCATTCGTGATCGGAGAAACCACAAACAACAAGCACTACCCTTCACTGCTCAAAACTCACGTTTGAATATTAAGTAGCAGCTTCTTTTAATAAGAAAACATAAC